>VVHJ01001880.1:15045-25489 GCA_015107715.1 Tylochromis polylepis
CCTCGCTGCCATAAAGTCTGAATAAAGGCCTTTAATCACTGCAAAGTATACACTACACTCCCACACATTGTAAATGTGTATATATACTGTGTAAAACACCCACTCTTTCTTTGACACACATCTACACATGATTTGCTGTACAAAACACAAGATGTGTATTTTCTTTAATTTAAGGGATGGCTCTGAGGCTGTCTGACTGTTTCCTTGACAGCTGTTTGGACATAATGTAACAGAATATACATATACGGACTGTAATTGAAGTTTTCAATGATGTTTTCAATGACATATTTTCTAAATAGTTAAAAAATCCTGTCAGTGCTATATTATTATACATTTCATTTCTATACATAATGTATATTTTGTTCTACATACATGTTATTCTGTAGGTATTGTAATTACTGCTTGCTTTTCTTTTAGCGCTGATATGGGACAGTACTCCAGTTTCATTGTACTATTGTACAAAGTATGACTATGCAATGACCATAAAGAGTTAAAGACTATAGTGATATCCCCAATATTAGTTATTTGGCATTATATGTATGTTGGCACATATTAGCTCATAAATTAAAATGAAAAAAGTACGTGAGTGCTGATCTTGCATAGTTTGTCCATCACGCTGCAACTCTGCACTCAACAGTCAGGCAGAGCGTAAACATGTAATTGACGACTTGTGACAATAAAGCAAGATTTTTTTTTTAAAACTACATAGTCATATTATCTTAGCAAGGACTCATGAACAGCTACACAAAAGAAATTTTAGGGACATGTGTTTCTGTTTTGCGTGTCTGAAGGAAAACATGATATCAGCTGGATTTTTACGTCACCAAATATCGATATTGGTATCGATCTTAAAAATCCTAAATTGGTCAGGCTGTTGTCAAAATCAAAACTGTACTTTTTGCAATAGGAAAGGGTTTGGCAACATACGTTCATGTAAACAGGGATTTAATTTGCCTGTGCATGCTTGATGATGATGATGATCTAAGAAATCATTTCTTTCTTTTCATTTACTCAGCTATTATACTCGTGTTGCTTCCAACAGGTTCTTTTCATGCGAGTGACCTTGATCCACTCCTGTCAGTCTGAAAGCTCGCCTGTCTGACAGCCAGCATAGACATACAGAAGTGGTTCCACCAAATCCAACCACATACATTCTGCAAACCGACAATCAGCCAGTGGGAGAAACAAACAGCGAGGAGAAACTGCCTGCAGGGTATTTAACCGGTTTGACCGACAGGTGACAAAAAGCAGAAGTTAGACAGAAGGGCAGTCATGTTGATCATCTTAGCCTTCATCATCCTCTTTCATCTGGCTGCAGCCATCCTGCTCTTCGTTGCCACCATTCACAATGTAAGTACACACTGAAAATGAACTCTTTTAACATAAATCATTTCACTTTTTTAACAATCCTTGTGTCTATCCCTGATGTAGGCGTGGTGGGTGGTATCAAGACCTGAAGTTAACATTGTTAGTGACTTGTGGTACACGTGTAACACCACCTGCGAATCAATTGAGGACAGTCACACTGTGAATGCAGGTAAGACAGTGTGTATACTTCCTATATCTGTGTAAATGTATGTCTGGGTATGTTACACCTTCCATCTTCTCTCTCCTCAGCTTATCTGCAGGCAGTCCAGGCTACCATGATCCTTGCCACTATATTATGTTGCGTCAGCTTCTTCGTCTTCATCCTTCAGCTCTTCAGGATCAAACAGGGAGAGCGATTCATTTTCACAGCCATTATCCAGATATTGGCCTGTATGTAAAACACATCTAACTTTTAATGTTCTAACGCAACTTATATTCACTGTCTGTGTGTATGATTTCCATCCTTCTCCTCATCGTTTCTCTCATCTCCCAGCTTTATGTGTGATGATCGCGGCGTCCATCTACACGGCCGAGAACAAAAGCTTTCATACGCGTGACCTCCAGGAAGGCTCATTCGGCTCCTCTTATGTTGTGGCATGGATCAGCTTCCCCATGACTCTCATCAGTGGCTTCATGTACCTGGTGCTCAGGAAACGCAAATAGACGTGATAGGCTTTACATAAACAATATTCAATTTCTATAAATGGAAACTTGAACATATGTGAGTACAAACAAACAATTTTCCTCATCTAACATTCTCGTTTTAACCTTTATTTTTATTTTCTTTTGGAATCTACTTCAAATTCTGCATAATTTCAAATCACAGGTGCAAATCTAGAAAACATTTAATACTTTTTTGGTATGCATGACCTTCTTGTTCCTGATGGTACATTGTTCTTACTGAATGTGGCAAAGATGACTCTTCGGATTCAAATCCTTTAGAAACTTGGCTGATGAGCAGTCCTCTTTTTCTCTGCTTGCGTCTGTGGTAGCCACTGCAGTATGTTTCTGGAATTATCCGAGGCGAGAAGTGCACTGTGATTCACATTTGATCTGCAGTGCCTTGTTTAAACAGTGTACCTTTGTCAGCATGGCACACTGTGCTGGTTAGCTCCATTTACATAAGGTCAAATCAGCTCAATGCAAATGCACACCACAGGTGCCTAGGCGCCTTGCTGCCTTCATCACCCAGTCACTGCTCTGCATAGACGAGGCTCCAGAGGATCCTTGCTGCATTTTGTGAGAACTTACCTTCACTGTCCTCCCTTTCCCTTGGCAAAAACACAGGAAGAGAGCTCTGCTATGTCTCCTCCTGTTGTGTCGCTGTCTCCTGCTTTCTACCAACTCCAGTCACAGGGACTGTTTCATCCGAAAGGATAATAGTGGAAGAAGAAAAAGTGTGGAGGCTTGTCTGACTGGGGGACATCTCCTAGATTTTCTAAAGGCTCATTTTTTTTTCTTTTTATGAAGCTATAGTTGACAGACTTTATTTTGTACATATTTGCTGTGTGTGTATAGTTGAGGTTAGACTCAAATGATAACATTTTTTATATATATCTATGAAATAAAAGACAAATAAATAAACATATATTAACCACAACATAGAAGTGTAGAGAATCAGTAGTTCGAGATACAAGATGTAGGATTTTAACCTTTTTGTTATGTTCTTATGTTACTATTTGTGTTTTAATGGTTAGAAAGGAACCAATGATTTGCTGTGATATTTGGGATTTAAAATGACATAGAAATGTGTAAACTTCAAAGAAGAATGAACATTTCTTTGTTATTACTATGCTTGTTTCGTTCACAGCTTCTTTGAAGCTATTCTTTTGAAACCACTGTTTATTAGATTATAGCATCATGCGACTGGCGATGTATGAAGCAATTACCATATTTTTCCCCTCTCTGGCTGGGTTACTGCTTGGTCCATTACTGGAACATTTCTAACATCTCTGTGCACTTACTCATGTGCCAGCTTTTAATAATAATAAGCTGGGTGTTATACCCGCCAGAAGTCCCTAGCATTACTTTAAAAGAACTGAAACCAGCATGGGCATCAGCGATTATAGTTGAGCTTGATTACTTCAGAGATGCACTGTGTTGATTTTTTCTTTTTTTTAAACATAAATGTTAGATTATGTTTGGACCACAGAAGTTTGTAGCCCACTAGCTCACCAGTGATTAAGATTTGGGGAAAAGGCGTGGAATTGAAGTATTTAGCTTTACTATCCCAAGTCGATACTTGAAAATGAACAAAACGGCGTGTTAACGGTCAAGATTACCATGTTATTCATGCCTTTTGTCAGGTTGTCATCATTAGTGTGTCACTTGGTAAAAAGCCTCTTGTAATCAAATCCTTTTATTAAAAATGTCTGTTAATGTTGACTCAACTTTAGTTATGATTTAACGATTTTTAAAGCAGACCAATATTTAATTGTGGATAAATCAACGTTTTGAACACTGCATCTGATCATTCACCTCTAAGTTAAATGAACATATTTTCCCCATGGAGTGTATTGTTATTTATTCATCTAGATTGCTTTGGCATGAGTCACCCTAGAAATGTCTGCCTTCTCAGAGCAAATTCCCACCCTTTAACCAAAAATCATGACCCAGTTATACAAAAAAACTATTCGTAACAAGGTTTGAACTTTTTTTTTTTTTTTTGAGTAACTGGGTTATGATTCTCAGAAAGCCATGTTTTAGCACCACAAAACAAGTGCCATGTTATCTGGTTTTATTTTATCCGGGGAAAGCAGACATTTCTACAGCAGATGGCTCCAAAACTGGGCAACTCGTACCAAATCGATCTTTATGGCACTGCAAAGCAAAAATGAAATCGAGTTTGTCTTTGGGATGAACTGTCCCTTTCAATTCAGTTGTAGATATCCAACATAAAACACATTATTATCATCTTTAGAGTGAATTTATTACTATACTTTTCTTGTAGTTTGTTTTATACCCATGTAGATGTCATGTATACAAATATCCATAAGGCCATACTGGCAGAAAAAATTTAGTTGTTGAAACCAAAACTGTATTTATGGGATTTCTTTCTTTCTTTTTTGCATCTGAAATATTTCTAATGTTTAATGAAGTATTAATTCCACATTGATTTAAAGTCTCATGTTGCTCCGTAATGTTGTCAGTGTATATTTTGCTGCGTAGAATTTTTCCACAGGTTGGCAGTTTTTCAATTTCCAGTTTCTGCTTGTTAAAGGCTCATTTACTTGTATTGTTTTAAAAGCCAATTAAATTACAACATACTATTTATTTTGTCCTCTGTTGCAGCTTCTGTAGCAGCTTCAGTGATTTGTTAACATCTTTTGTCATGTAGTCACTGCATCAAATTGAACGTTTGTCTGCTACCGACACCCAGTGGACCGGCAGAAAACTACAGCATGTGTACAAGCTGTGTTTTTAATCTTCTAGCAGCACACTGGTCAAACATCCAGTAGATTTACGAACAAATACTCAGCCCCAACACATGAATTTATCTGTGCTTATTTCTCTTTTACCCTTCAAAAAATTCCTTTGAATAAATAAAACGTATTTGTTTGTACCTAGTGTGCTACTGAGTACTAATGTGTGCATACATACTTGCTCTCCAGTTTCTTGTGGGACAGATCAACAGGTTTTTTTTTTCTCTTTTCCCATGTTGCAGTGGACTACTATTACTTTCCATATTTTAGACTTTATGGTAAACATTCATGGGAATTACACTTAAGAGTAACTGTAAGTGCAAAAACATTTTCCCTGTTTATTAAACCTGCATTGTTTATCACTTTTGTTTCAAAGATGTCAGATGAATGAAGTGTGATGATAACAAAGTTTAAAGGTGTCATTATTGCCTTTTTTTCCAGTCTTGTTTCAGATGGTCAAACAAATACAAAATGTGGTTTTTTAATAAGGGAAAAAATCTGTCCAAATCTACCTGGCCCTGTGTGAGAAAGAAATTGGTTCATCAGGTCTGATTTCTGCCAGACCAAGAAATCACTTAAATAGAACCTGTCCGACAAAGTGAAGCAGACGAAGATCTTAAAAAAGAACACATTATGACACGATCTAAAGAAACGCCTGAGAAACAAAGTCACAGACATTTATCAGTCTGGAAAGGGTTACGAAGGTGTGTCTAAGGCTCTGGGACTCTGGTGAAACATGGTCAGAATCAGAATCAGAGAGACTTTATTTGTCCCCGAAGGGCAATTGAGATACAACAGAGCAGCATAACATTAAAGATAAGAACAAAACATAAACAGGCAAGAAAATAAGATAAAAATACTTAAAATATGAAATTGAGTGACTGAATAAGTTAAAAAGATAATTATAAGTAATAAGTAAGAGCCAAACTGGAGAAAACTTGCAACAGTGTTAAACCTTCCCTGGAGTGTCTGCCCTACAAAAATTACTCCAAGAGCACATCAACAACTTATCCAAGAGGTCACAAAAGAACACACAACAACATCTAAAGAACTGCAGGCCTCAGTTAAGGTCAGAGTTCGTGATTCAACAATAAAAAAGAGACTGGGCAAAAATGGCATCCATAGGAGAGTTTCAAGGAGAAAACCCTCCTCTGTGGCTGAATTGAAACAAATCTGCAAAGAAGAGTGGGCTAAAATTCCTCCGCAGTAATGTGAAAGACTTATTGCCAGTTAACACTTGATTGCAGTACTGTTTAATCCTGTGGGTGGCGCTAAGCAGGTTTGCCAAACCGCCAATAAGAAGAACACAAAGAAGACGGAAGAACGATAAGAATAAGTCAAGCGCAACAGAAGGTATTGTAGCTAAAAACACTCGTCATTTAATTTTTAGCGCTCTTTTTTTGAAACTACAGCATGATATGATAGCGGCCTTTTCGGTCTATAAACAGCGACTGTGTTGCTTGTTAATGGTTTGCTAACCAGTAGACTGGTTTCCAGTGGTCTCCAATAGCTAAAAGTTAGCAAGGCGTTTAACGCATTTTTTAACAGTTTCATTGTTCGGTGTTTTTGTTTTGTTTTGTTTTGTTTTGTTTGTTTTTTTAAGCATCATTACATTATCCAGCATTACGTGAGAGTGAAAAAGTTGGCCTTGTGTGCAAAGAAAATGAAATTAGGGCTCCTAATTATTATTATTAGTAATAACGGAGCCCTGACAAACACGCCCAGCTGCCTGTATCAACAAATAAGCGACGTCTACAGCAGGACACAGACAGCTCTAACAGAGCTCAGCACTGTATTACTGCATACTCAGTGAGTGAATGTTTTTCCACCAATATAGTGGCGCAAAAACATTCGGATCTCTGAATGTGCTTTGATTGGTGGACCACCTTCCTGTTAACCATAGGTGTCAAACATTCAGCCCAAGCTCACTTGAAGTGGGTCGTACTAGTAAACCTAACAAAACGTACACCTCCTGACAGTTCCCCTTTCTGTGAGTGTAGAGAAGCTTAACTGCACATTTAGTCCCTGAGATCTTTTAATTTACAGGAGTGCAGATTTTTCACTATCTTGTTCTGGGCTCCAGTACCTCACCTGCTCAAGTCTGCCCACTTGTGAATATCACTCTGTTGTCTTGTCCCACAGCAAATTAAAATAATGACCCAGGAAACGTATGAATTTAAAAATAATCAAATGAATTTCTAACATTACTCAATATCAAATGTCAATAGAAATTAAAGTGCTAGTAGTATTTAATTAAAAAAATAATGTGCAAATAGGAAACTAAAAATGGCTTCTGTCAAAATAAAGAGATGATGTTTCCAGCTGCTGATAACCATGCTATAGATGCTCTCTGTCATGACTTCAGCCATTTGACAGGCGCAAGAGCATCTTTACAGGACAAACTCATCTGTACGCCTGTGCTTAATACTAGTAAAACAGAACAAAACAGAATAAGAGAAGACCATTACTACTTACAAATTTGGTTGTATATCATAGTTTCTCAGATGTAGTGTTCAATGCCAATTACACTGTTTAACTGATTACATTTATAATTAATTATTGATATGGTCCAACTCACAGATTAACAACCTAACGTTAGGTGGAAGAGGTTTACTATTCAGAATAAACGATAATATTAATGTGAGAAAACGAACTGGGAGACAGTGTAGCTACTCCTGTTTAATGTTTTACTATCGCATTTCACTCATTAGCTAAAAAAACTGAAATGGTGTTCGCTTAGCAAGCATCATCCTGACAAGGTTCCAACAGGTAAGCTAACATAAATGGTACTGTACAAACATTAACATGAACAAGGTATCAAAGTGACGAGCTAACTTAACCCCCGAAAACTGACCCATTCAGAGTTGACGTCACAGCTCCAGGGTGCCGGCGTATTAAATGCTCGTGCACTGCAGTAGTGCTGACAAAGAAGGAAAGCAGTCTGCATTTAACTTTGTTTTTTTCTGTGAAATGCTTTCAGATTTTTAAAAATTCCATTTTCTTCCGTTTCGCCGTTCGTGCAACGTTCTTCTTCGTTAGCATTGAGTGCAGTCTTGGCAGACGATATAGATGATACTGCACCAATAGCTTCCTGTAGTGTATTGCACTTACGAAAACACATTTACGATGTATTAGTATATGATGTGTCGCCAATAAAATTCTGCGTCTAAAATATTTTTATAGTCGACGTCAATGATTATGTCAACGAATCGTTGCAGCACTAATAAATAGAAGAAACCCATATCAGGGCTTTTTAAGCTTACACTGTAAAAACTAAAGAAATAAGGGGTTAATGCTAATGAAGGCGTAAGAAAACTTTAAAATTGATCAAAATACAGTTGAATATCCAAATTTTATGCCCTCTTTCTTTGAAATTTAAACATTTTCCAAAGCTATCCTATGAACAGTACTGGATCCTTTGGCGGGCCGCTTTTGGCCCACAGGCTGCATGTTTGACACTTCTGCTAGGAACCTTTTCTTGAGGCAGTAAAGGGATTTTAGGAGCAGAGTGCAATATTCAGATACTTTTCATTCTTTAACTTAACGTTTTACCTTGTTTTCATTGCGTGATGATTATGATTGCCAAAGGCTAATGGATAATATACATGTAATATGTTAAATGTTGCAAGTTATGGGCAACATATTTAACAGTTTTAATGCAAGTACTTTTCATTCTTTCTCTGCAAAGCACAACCTATTTCCATGAGTTACACTCTTGCTACTCAATGCACAGTAACACACGTCACTAACTAACATTCTGTTTGTGTGTCTGGATGAAGAATGAAGAGGCAGCCTCTGAATCCAGCTTCTGCTCAAGCCGATAATATGAAGATAAACTTCTCCCAGTCAGAAGTAAGATGCAACGTTGGAGTTTGTGTGACTATTGCTTTTTTTGTGCATGGTTGTACATGCCATTTTATCTGCTGGACAGAACTAACATCTGAGTTTACTGAATGCAGTTCTGCCCTTTGTTTCTGATAGACAAACATCTGTATACAGTTGTGTGCACATTCATTAAAAAAAACAAACAGTCAAAACACTGTATTTTTTTTCATTAACAGACAGTTAATCATTATTAACTGACCCTGTGTGGATGCCTGTTAATTATGGCATGTCTAAAATTTTGGGCACCCTATTATGGCAACGCTTAAGGGGAAAATGTTCTACTCCTGAACAATGATCTAAACAAGACTTTTTATAAATTACCTCAAGACATTCAGGCGGTAGCTTTTAGATTACCTTCGCAGCCCCTTCCTGAAAGAGCCTTGAAAATCTGTGGGTAGATCATAAATATGCTGTGTGTGCACGACGGCTACAAAATATTTTTTTTCACTTGAAAAATCAACACAGGAGTATACATGTGTTTTTGCGTACAGGTGCAAAAGCTGATCGAGCAGGAGATTCGCAGTGCAACTGAAACTAAACTCCAGGGTTTAATAGAAAGTCTTCAACAGCTTGAAAATGGACTGAACTTTGAAAGGTCCATTGAAAAACTTGAGGTCAGTACTACACATGTTTACATATCTGTCCAGTTCTTAATTAATGCCCTGTCTCATGTGTGGATATATTAATCACCTTCCATTGTTGTTTTCTTCTATTTCTAGTTTTTCTTCTTGTCTCCCTTTAACGCGTCCCTGTCTTAATGTCACCAAGCTATCTTAAAATCAGTCTCTGGGTCTGTCATGTTCTTCTTTTGTGCATTGATTCCTAAATTTGAGAGCAAGTGGTAAAACTTTTGGGCATCTATCATTAAGCCCTTCTGCTTTCCTATATTTTTTCTTAGTTTATTTCTTGATTAGAGGGAATCCAGCTGAATTCCTGTGTTCACCTTTTTTTTGCAGGTCTAGAGAGTCTGCAACTCCAGTTACTTGGGGAAAATCATGTTTATTCCCCGATCATTTATCAAGTGTTTGTGCCAGGTTGCTTGCTGTTAATTGGTAAAAATTGTTGTAAAGAGGGCGCTGCACCACAGAACCTTCTTTGTTCCCAGCAGATTGCCATGGCTGCCCATAGTTTGCATGGGAGATGCCGGTCTGTCTCCCAACACTTGCCAACTAAAAGCTGGGCAGTAGTGAAACTTGAAGAAGCGTGAAAGAAATCAGGCGTGGAGAACGTTTGCATCAAAGTAAAAGTTGCATTTTTGAATATCTCTGAAACCAATGCTTTTCAAAAAGTCCAACTTTTCCTTTTACTTGAAGATGAGTTGTCTTAATTTCCTGTTGCCGTAGTACTCCTTACAGTTTCGCTACTGCTTACTGCTTGGCGAGTAGCTGGCGCTGTAAATAAGTCAGTGTCTTGCATCCAAACTAAGTCATCAAAGCAATCGCAAGGAGATTTTTGGTGCCGAACCGTATACCTCTTTGCAATTAGTTTCACCTAGCAAAAGCAAGTAACCTCCCACAACGTGGTGCACAACCACCTGGGGAATACACATTTTTCCATAGCAGTTGGTGGTTACCAGGGTTTTACCAACTAGTCTGCATGACTGAGGCTGGGGATTCCACATTTTTTTCATAGTGATCGGTAGTTTCCAGGCAGTTGCCAACCAGTCTCTAGGCTTGTGTGACTGGGGCCTAAGACGAAGTAGTGTTTAAATTAAAAAAAAAAAAAAAAAAAATAAAAAAAAAACCAAAAAAAATTTTAAAAAAAAAAAA
>VVHJ01001883.1:5372-24998 GCA_015107715.1 Tylochromis polylepis
TTTTTGTTCTTGCTTCCAAACATCTGTTCTCACTTCATCCATCTCCACTTCTGCTGTTCCTAGTCATTGACAGTGTCAGATATCTCTCTCTCTCTCTCTCTCTCTCTCTCTCTCTCTCTCTCTCTCTCACACACACACACACACACACACCTAACACAGTGCTGTACCTGACCTACTGTAATATTACTGTGCTAATACCCACATGCTATTGCGGTCAATTGCTACTGCTAACCCATCAAGCAGACCTTTGCCCAAAACCCACCAGTGAAAATCTTTCATATTATATAAAAATCTTAGCACCCAGATCTTCTGTGTTCCCATTTAAATTGTAACCGATACCTGAAATATTTTCCCCAAAAGAGAAGCCTGCAGCAGGAGATATGAGCAGTGAAAAAAATATGTATATCGATATACATGGAAAGTAATGAAGATGGAAAATGTACATATTTTCCAGTAGAATACTATGCATTTCAGAGATGGCTGTCTCTGAACTATCATCTCTTACTTATTACAAACAGGTGTTATTACAAAGTAACAGAGCACAGAAAACATACAGCAGGTGACAAATTAAATAGCAAACCAACATATAGTAAGTGGCTGGGCCTACATTGTGCCACAACAGCAGCTTAAATGTGCCTTCTCCAGCTCTCTGAAACACTACTGGAGGAATGAATGCCATTCTTTGAAAAGTTATTTCATCATTTGGTGACTTAATGATGGCAGTGGAAAGCATTATCTAGTACGATGGTCCAAAATCTCCCAGATGTTCAGTTGGGTAGGCGGTGAAACCATAGCTTATGATTCATATAATTTTTGTGCTCATCAACCATTTAACGATTGCTGTTGATAAGGGTGCTGTCATGCGGAAATAGACTACTCCCAGAAATGTTTCATCATTGGATAAGGGTGATCACTCAGATAAACTTTGTATTGATTGAGGGTTTTCTTTTTTAACCTTCAATAAACTTTTTCTATAAACAGTTTTTAAAACCTATTAAAAAAAACCTTATTAAAAAAAAGAAATGATACATTAACCAAGAATACTATAAATCACTAATGACCATCTTTCATCCTGCAATACCCGATTAGCTCTACCAGAAGATGACTAACATGCCGGAAACATAGAAATGGGAAGAGAGACGAAACATGGTGCTTCCAATAACCCAACGTAACCACTCCAAATATCATTAATCAGCAGACACAATTCTCAGGAACTCTGAGGAAACACTGAGCTTACCACTTACGGAAGCAGTATCTTGGTATTTTCCCATAATTGGGCTTTTGCAAGAGAGACTCAGGCTATTGGTATAAAATCACATGGAGCAACAGTCACACTGTATATTTCATACTTATAATTATTATGATGGCCACCTAAGCATGAACTGTTTGCTATTAGGCTTAAGGTTAGCAGGTAATAACTACTAGTTGTTAAAAGATAGTATAGGCGTTTAGATTTACATCTGAACTCTGCATGTTACTGTCATTTTCAAAACTGCTGTTGAAGTATACAATACCAATATTGTGCATATATCTTTGAATTTGATTAAAACAGGGGTGATATTGACATCAGCATATTTATAGCTAGTGTACAAGCTTGTTTTATTTTTTTTTTTTAACTCCCTTGCATTAATGTAACAGGTTACCTGCAGGCTGGTGCTCTGGTCAGAAAAAGGTGAGCTGAAGAAGGTGGTCACAATGCCCATGACTGTTTCTGTCACATAGCGCTCAAGAATAGTGTCTGCATGCTTACGGTCACTTGTGTTGTTGCACACCTAAACAACAGAAATTACATATTTTGTCTTTTAGCTCATTTCTTTCTTTCTTTTTAACATAGCTTTTGTTTCATTATTGAAGTAAATATGGTGCTTCTTACTCTGCAAATATCAACTAGGAAGTTCTCAAAGAGTTTCCACATGTGGTTGGAGGTGTAGATCTCCTTCATTTCAACCTCAGTGTCCACATAGCAGTGGTTGAGAAAGTTGATATAAGCAATCTTTACCTGAAAGGTTAAGATTAAAGTTCATGTAAAAAGATGGCGCTAATTTAATAAAACAACAGCAAGACCTGGGGTAGAATTTGTAACTTTAGATACACCATAACTAGCCCTAGACTCCTAGATAAGGATTTAATAGTGCCACGTTATGCACAAAATTCATAATGTGGTACTATTTGATAAATTTGCCACTAAATGTGAGATTTTTAAAGATGTCTTTAAAGCTTGACATGCAGCAAAAACAATGAATAACTGTATTTCATTAGCAATCTGTAAGACCTTAAATCCACACGAAATCAAATGTATTTTAGATAATCAGCTTCTATAGCGTACCTATTGCAAGCAGTAATACTTATCTTTAGATATGGCCCCCTGTCTTTATTTCTTCAATTCTTCCAGTATATTAAAATCACAAACTGTCCGGCTTATTGTTTCTCATAACTCTCAAACATTCCAGCTTATCTCACCTCAGGGATACAGTCTTCATGGGTCACCACCCGCACTATGTCATCCAGTGGCAAGAGTGAGTTACACTTTATCTCTGTGTAGACGTTCTTGCCCTCAGTGCACACAGCCAAGAGCTCCACCAGGTGTATGTGGTACATTAGAGGACTGTTCTCATCCATGCGATCCCTCTCTGATCGCATCATTTGGACCAGAGTCTGGAAGGAGGCACGGTCATTATAGAAGACCAAAACATCTTCACCGGCATTCACCAGCTGGAGGAAGAAACAGATACCCATTAGAACATAAGGAAACTGTGGCATAAGTGAAACGCAGTGGGGGGAAAAAAACAAAAAACTGTGTAGAATCGATTTAGGACCTCTGCCATGACAATATCTTGGCACTTTTTGATGAACTTGTTCTCGGCCTTGACAATAGTTTGTAAGAATTTCAGGTACTGGACGTTGCGGCCATGTGTTTCAATGCAGTGGACAAAGTGCTGAACCACACGCTCATTTATCTCACTGCATAGCTGGAAGTTGTTCATGAAGATATGCTGCATGGTGATGGCCTCCAAGATCTGAAGACAAGAAAAGAAAGACAAGAGAAGCCTGTTTTTCAAGCTGTTGTTGTTGTTGTGCAAAATCAAAAATCTATGTTTTTGTATCATTAATACTGCAAGCATTAATCAGTGCATGAGACAGCTCACCCCTGGGTTGAGGAAAAGATTGATGTGCTTGTGTAGCAGCGCCTGGTTCTGCTGATTTCCTGCACAGAAATTCTGTAGAAACTGATGGGCTAGCTTCATAATATCCTGCATGCGCAAGTCTTCACCCTGGAGTGGAAAATGACTAACGTGAAGGTTTGTCCACTTATATACACAAAAGAATATGTTGCTAAAAATAAAAACAAAAAATAAACCCATTAAGAACCACTGACACCTTCTCATAAGGGATCTGTAAGAGCTCAAGAACCACAGCATGAGCCCCCATGTTCCTCAGCAGCCTCTGTTGCTGCTTCTTGCTCTTTCTACCTGACAGACCTTCTTGGACACACAACCTGCTGAGACGTAGCAGGATCTGTGAGGGAGCAGTGAGAAAAAGCAAAACCATGAGAGGAAAATATATGTAGAAAAACTCTAGTGGTGTGCAACAACATTTGCAAAATATTCAGATATGTTAAAACCATCTTTTAACAAGGTTAGAAAACTTGTTACCTCCTTCACCACCCTGTAGTTGTAACTGCTTGTGCTTTCTGCTTTCTTTGGTTTGTCTATGCCCCCTGAGTCACCCTGTGAACGACATCATAACAGCGTGTTATAGCCTTACTGTGGTAAAAAAACAAAAGGAATACTTTGTGGTGGCTGGCTTTTTGGTCTTATGAGATTGGTTCTGTTCAGGAAAAAACACCCTGCACCTTTTTATGTTCTGGCTCAGCGGCAAGCACGTCTACTACATCCATGCCCTCATCTGGCCCCAGCCTCTTGTACACCCAGAGCTCAGACTTCTCGACGATGGAGCGCAGCTGGTCCAGGTCCGACTTTATTTGCTTGTAATTTTCCACATCTTGGCTGGTGACGAGCAACTGGACCTGTAAATACAAAAATTTGCTGGAAGAATAGGCAAACTGCAGAGCAAAAAGCAGGATATAGGCTATATACAGGATCCACAAAATGTTACTGTGAAAACCTGAATATGCATTTTGTGCCACTGAGGATCAGAAAGATAACTCACTTTCTTATCATCTATACAATAATTCTTAATATTTCAATGTTTTTCATCTATTTTAGAGGAATACAAGTACTTGCAAATCATAATATACTTAAGCAAATGACAAAAACACAAACAAGTTTACGGGTTATTGATTTCTTTGCTTTAGTTTTAATTTGAGTGAAGTCACTGTGAGAATACCTGCTTAAATGCCTGCAGGACCTCCTGCCTTTGGCTGAAGTGCCTGAACAGCAGATGCAGGGCTCGAGACACCAGAGGAGGATAATCATGCATGGTTAAATGGAGCAAGACCCTCAAAAAGGTTCGGCCACCCTGATCATCCAGGTCCAGAGGGGTGTTCTCTTCACTAAACATAAACAGAACATATACTCAGAAACACCTCTCTATTTCATATTTTTGACTCTTTCGATACTCAGTGTGTGTTTACCTTCCACCAAATATCCCCTCTGCCTGCTCCTCAATGTGCTCAAAATCCAGAGCCCCTGTAATCACAGAAAATATCTCTCTAACTAACAAAGTCCACTAAATTGACCACATATTTGTATATAATCTAGCTATATGTTATTCTAAACCTGGCATGTTGTTTGGTCCTTCGACTGCTCCAGCTAAAGATATATCACTTTGGGAATTACTCTCATCAAACTCCCTCTTAAAGATAGATAGTAGACAGGAGATCCTGTAGTCCAGGCGGACATTCAGGATGAACTGCAGGGAAGAACAGAAAACGACATATATATATACATATATATAATGTGCTTTATTTATTAAGGCTGTGCCTATATTGAGGTATAACAATATTAGAACATTGTATGTCCTCCACCTGCAGGATCTCGATGATCTTGAGCTTGGTGTCCATGACCAATATGTCCTGTTTCTCTGGTTCAGTCTGGGTCTTGACTGCGTCCCCATTGGAACTGCTGGTTGAAGGTGCATGAAGGAAACCCCCACCTCTGAGCACTACTTGGGACATCAGCTCTCCAACGCCATGAATAGACCTCATCACATTACTGCCTGGAAGCGTGGACACGTACGCAAAACACACAAAGTAACTTCATGTCCATGAGATTCCAGTCCTCGACTTGCCAGCCAGTGCCTTCTTACCTTTAGTGTCATCTCCTTTGTCCAGCTTGTTGAAAGCAAAAATTGTGCTGACATGGACACAATCTAGAATAGCCAGCAGGATCTTGGTTAGTCTCAATAAGTCACTGAAGGTGTAGAAGCCAAAATAAATCAGATTCCTGGCCAGATTCACCACCTAAACATGGAAAATGGATGCTTTTAGCGAGTTTACTGATTTGATTTTCGGAGCATGATTACTATGACATGAGTGTAATTGTAGTATATCAAGAAAGCACCAGGGTAACCTCAAAAGTGAGCTTGTTCTTCTCTTTATCTGCAAAAGGGAAGCTCTGACACACCACATCTCTTAGGTAGTTTTCAACAAATTCCATGGTTTGTGAGAATCGCTCCTTAATTTCATCTTTAGATGTTCCATCATTGTCATAGCTATAAATAAACCATACGTAAACAACAAATTAAGGAACTGCAAACACATACATGAGAAATGCTTTACAATATGATTATATAGTTTGTTTACTCCCTCACTCGTCAATGGCAATCTCTGAAGGGATCTCAGACCACAGCCGTGCATATTTGACTGGTGTAACCTGCTCCTGAGGGTCACGATCCACATGCATGTGCAGCATCATTCGACAGAAAGAGGCTCGTAGGTCATAGGGCAGGTCTTCATCTGACATACACCGCAAGATCAGGTCCACATCCAGCTGGCCAGAGATCTTGTTGATTGCCAGATACTGACGGTCCAAACACATCCTGGCAAACAGGTTTAGCTGGTACCTGTAAGGTGTCCACACAGGTAAAGTCAGGCTCTCCTTTGGATCAGAAAGTGTGGTTGAACACTAACCCAAGCTATTTGCCATCACAGGATACTCCTTTTCCATCTTCAAGGAGCAGGTTGAGGTGCAGTATTTACCTGTAGTAACTGATCACCTCCTGGTCATCCTTCTGACCCTCCTTGGCATCCTGAGCAAGCTCCCGGATGCTTTTACTGCGGATCTCTTTAGTGTTGTCTTTCCAGAACAACCACACTTCCTCTTCATCTTCCTCTGATTCCACAGAGTTCTCCCCGAGTGATGCTCCTTCAATCTCAAATCTCGAAAGAACCAGTCTACAGAAAAAAGAAGTCATCAAGAAAAAAAATGTAATACAGACAGACATTATTTGCTTTGCTAGTGTAATCATGTGGGCATAAGAAAGCCTTTGTGGAAGTCCTTACTTGCTATCACCAGTCCATTTATATGTAGCTATAAAGAGTATGGAACACGACGAGTGAACATCCTTGTATCAAAAATGTTTTATTTATTCTACAACTATGACAACTAACCTTTTTTTTTTTTTTTTTAAATCACAATACTGTGTTTTAAAAACTTCTAGATACCAATGAATGGCCAACTGTCAAAGTGAAACCTCGGTATGTTCACAACAACATCAAACAGAGGGAAAAGGGCAGAGGACAAGAGAGTGGTGAGGACTCACTTTGTTTCTATGAGGATGTCTGCGTTAGCTGGATCCAGCACTGCATTACAGATGAGCTCCTGTGTCACAGGGATGGACTTATTCATTGACACACACAAGTCTGACAGGTAGTCCAAGAACCTGAACAAACAAAAGTATAACATTTAATCTTTAAAATTTAAAGTCTTCTTTTAAAAACCTTCATGATCTCCCAAAGCACAAGAGCTGACGAGTCTCTGAAATGAGGCTTCAGCATGTCTGATGTCACAAAGAGGTACAGTGGAGGAAATAATTATTTGATCCCCTTCCCAATTTGTCAATTTTTCTCACTTACAAAGAAAAGATGTGTCTAATTTTTTTTTTTTGCTGGTTTCATTTTAAAGGATAGAGAGAATATCAACCAAAAATCCAGAAAAAAAAAAATCACATGTGACACACAGATATCACCCATATGACTTCTAAATGATTCAGAGAAGGCTTGGAAGAAAGTACTGTGGTCAGACGAAACTAAAATCGAGCCCTTTGTTTTGAGGAAGAGAAATGCGAAGTATGGCACAAAGAATGTTATCCGCACACTCAAGCACAGAGGTGGAAACATTATGCTTTTCTGCTAAAGGCACAGGACGACTATACCGCATTAAGGGGCCAATGGATGGGGCCTTGTATCATAAAATCTTTGACAAGAACCTCCCTCACTCAGCCAGAACACTGAAGATGGGTCTTGGATGGATGCTCCAACATGTATGTGACCCAAAACATACCAGCAAGGCAACAAAGGGGTGTCTAAAGAAGAAGCACATTAAAGTCATGCAGTGACCTAGCCTTTATCCACACTCAAGGGAGCTTAAGTCTCGAGCTGTCAGGTGGATGGCAAGATACCTAGAGGATTTAGAGAGTTTCTGTAAAGAGGAGTGGGACTGCACACATCTTCCTCTTGAGATGTGTGCAAACCTGGTGACCAACTAAAAAAAATGTCTCACTGCTGTCCTTGCCAACAAAAATTTCCCCACCAAGTACTAAGTCGTATTTTGCTTGGGGCTCAAATAGTTATTTCACTCAGTGACGTGCAAGTCGATTTATAATATTTATGTAATGTGTTTTTTTCTGGATTTGTGGTTGATATTCTGTCTCCCTCCATTCAAATGAAACTACCATAAAAATGAGAGACTGTTCCTTTCCTTGTAAGTGAGCAAACAAATAATCATTTCCTCCACTGTATGACAAAATGTTGCAACAGACATTTATTTGATCGCCAGAATGTTCTTAAGTACAATACAGAAATACAGTTATTGTAACACATAACTAAGTAACAGTTTAAATTCAAAGTTAGATGCACACACACAAACCTGGGTTCACGGTTCTTGCGCACCAGGCTAACAAACGTGTCGATCTCTGCAGCGGTAATATGTTTCTCCAGGAGCTTGCGGTTGTTATGGAGCAGAGCTGTGATTGTGTCCTCTGCCAGGACATCATAACCAATCTGTTTCTGCATGAAGCGAAACTGTTTGGCTATATACTCCTGCAAGGGAGGCAGAGACACTCAACAAAAGCAACAAAAGACAGCTTAAGCACATTTTGAAGAATGTAATTTATTACTTGGCCTGTCTCTCTTTATGCTCTTTCTAAAAGCCATAACCTTAATTTGAAAGCCATTATTGACTCATTTTGCTCCGTCTTTATCACTGTGCAAAAAGAACAGTATGTCCACACTGTCCTCTTCATTTAACCTAATGAAATGACTCCTCTAACTATTACACTGTAACGAAAGACATGGACTGTTCCTAGAAAAGCCAAATGGTAACTTTACATTTACAAGTATTTTTTATAGAATGAGCTCATATCACACTGGCTTCGTGTCTTTGTATCAACAGAAATTGATAAAGAGACCTGGCAGATGAACCAGCGCATACTTCAGAGTACTTTCAGTTACACATTTTCAGAATATTTTTTGCTTTAATAATCAAATCAGTGTTATCACAGAAGAATGGCTTCTTCCACTAAGCGTTAGACTTAACTGGGGAAATGGGAATACACATTTACAGAAACCGCAGTGAGACCTGTACCCAATGTCAGATGGGAACTGCACTCATGAAGACTTCAGGCCAGACAAAGAGTACCTGGTTCTTGCGGTAGTCCTGCTGCGAGTGACGCAAAACTCTGTAACATAGGCGGCAGATGTGTCTGAAGGGGGCATGGCGCTGGTCAGCCAGCTCCTCCAGCCGCAGCATGGGCCCGTCTCCGCTGTCTGTAAAAGGAGCCTGCAGCAGCTTGAAGATCTGAATTTACGGGAAGCATTAAGACAGTTGTAACAACTATGTTATACATAACTATATACAAGTATGCTATACTGTTAAAGATAGCAGATGTGGCAAAGATGCCACATGTGATAAGAAGATAGAAGGACTTCAGTGGGACTCAAAAAGTTCACACAGAATGGACAATTTAACCTAGAGTGTCTCGAAAATGTTACATTTACAGTATTAAGACATCACCTGTTTGAGAATATTCTGTTCTCTCATTAACTTCTGTCGTTCTCTGTTGGGTTTGTTAACCATGATCTCCAGAACGTCCTGTCCATTGTTGGGAATGTCCACCACAAAGAACACCAAATCCTCCAGAAGCTTAGTAACGGCTCTGATTGTACATGCAGAAATAACAGTAAGATAGCCATTGTGTTTATAGTTAGAACAGTCTTTACTGTTTAACTGTCCCACTATGCATTTTATACCTCCTCTCATTCTGCGTGATTGTGCCTTTTTCCAGCTTCCCAGCAATAGAAGCCAGCACTTTACTGGCATCGTTGGCAAAGTCAAGGTCTCTCACTTCAGCTGGGGAGACAGGCACAATGGCAAAAGCCTCTTTGTCTTCTTTGAGTGCAGAAGTTCCAATCTTGAAAAAAAAACAAAAACATTTAGAGCGTCAAGAATTAGTCTTTGAAACACTTGTTAAAGCTCTTTGCCCATAACCCATAATCAAAACTGCAAATGAGCATTTTTTATGAAAAAAAAAGAGAGTTACCCACACTTAATATGACAAATTTACTGCACAGCAGGTGCAGGAGGAAGGGGGAACCAATGTTATTTAGATTTTACTATAATCACTGACCCTTTGGTGACTCACTACATCCGAAACTCCAGCATAATTATAGCTCAGCAATATGCACAATTTACTACTGATTTACACATTAGTGTAAATTAAGTGTCACTCACACGCAGCATGACAGGCTTTTCCTCCTCCTTGTCGATTGGTTGGTTGGTACTGTGAACCCATGTGTTGGTGCACAAGTGTCTGAGGCGTACATATGAGTTTCTGAAAAGACATTTTATTGTCGTGTTTTGTTTTGTTTTTATTTATATTTGCAAATTGTCTGTTGATCATAAGTGCAAAGGTTACACAATAACTCATGAAAAAGGTGATGCTTGAAATGACAACAGTAGTTTCCTTTTTTTTTTTTTTAAAAATCATGCATTTGAAGCAGAGCCTTTGATCACCTTACAAAAGTTCGCAAATATACATATGATTTGGGGCCTACATGGTCAGTCAGCCACTTCCCATAAATGTGGCTTGGCAACAGCTTTCACTTCCTTGAGCTATTCTAGCGAAATTCGGTGTATTTCTCCTGCAACACTGCAAGCCTGCGTCATATTTTCTCACTTTTCACCAAACCTCCACACACACATGTTCACATAAGAACAGAATAATTATCTCCTCTACGCACTTTAATATATGCTTTATCTCAATATCCTTATCTGCATTGCCATAATGAAGACCAACTACACCTGCATAACTTCCAACATCCACTTTATCGTAAATAATCATCAGTTAGAGACTCTCTTACAACAAGTATTATCACACACACTTTCCATGCTTGTTTTGCAAACATATTACGACAATGATAATATACTGTGGAAGTCCCCTGCTTGTAACGTGTCTGTTGTCTGGGTTTCCGTGGAAAAAGTGACAGAGCAGGAACCAGGCAATGAATTTCTCTGTATAGCAATAACATGATAATTAGGG
Source organism: Tylochromis polylepis (assembly GCA_015107715.1). Taxonomy (NCBI): domain Eukaryota; kingdom Metazoa; phylum Chordata; class Actinopteri; order Cichliformes; family Cichlidae; genus Tylochromis; species Tylochromis polylepis. The sequence goes on from VVHJ01001883.1 coordinate 16,092, forward strand.
TGGGTCTAAAATGCTTAATCTTTTTTATCTTTCATACCTGGGAACTAGTGAGTCTCCCCCCCTTAAAGTGGTAGGGTCAAGCTCAAATATGGAAGAGATGTCATTTCCATCAGGAACAGACACAAGTGTGTACATGACTTTGTCCTGGACATTTCTCAAACGGGCTCTCACAGCTTCTTGCTCTGAGTCAAGCTGGAGGAAAAGGGGGAAAAAAAATCAAGTCTGATTAAAAATAAACAGCAAAAAAATTTTAAAAAATGTCAAAGATATGTCAGTGAAAGTGTTAAAACTCAGTGTGGAAAGATTTCTAGGAACTGAAGCAAGATACTGGTAATGTATTACAGTGACCATAAATATTTCTTCCTTTTTTTTTTTTTCTTGTAAGTTGCATTTCCCTTTTAAAACGTCACAGTCTTAATTCAGTAACTGATAATGGTTCTCACGGAAAACTGCCTTAAATAAGTCAAAACTTAAGAAAGAAAAGATGTTATTTGCAAAAAAACCCTTAACTATAATGAATTAAAATTAATTTCCTTTTAATCTGAAGAGCAAGGCAGTAAACTCAGGAGGTGACTGGCTATGATTTGGTTCACTTGTTACAGCTTGGCCAACAGATGTGAACAACTTTGGCCCGGCCTGTGGGATGAGGCCTCTTTTAAGTGCAGTGTATGTCTGAGACACACTGCTACTGCACGTTTAAAGAACACAAATTCACAGTAATAGGATGCCATCTGCTGTTCGCTGAAAGTTAAAACAGTCACATCCCGCAAAGCTACACTGAGCCCTCTACTGGTGGAAATGATAAACAATACATCTCTGATTACGCCACGGGAAAAGGAGGTTATGCCTTTTATTTTTTATTTATTTTTTTAATTCAAAATTTCGGGTTATCGTCTCAAAGTTATGAGTTATTAAATTGAAATTTTGTTTGACTTTTGGATGTCATTATTATTATTATTATTTTAGAAACAAGGTTCCATATTAAGGCATGAGTAGGTGAGTTTCACCAACATGGTGTCTGGTAAACTAAACTATAAAATATACATACATGTCATATGTGAAAATAATTAGACATGAGCATATATTTTTAAAAACTGAAGAATTAAATTGGAGATGTTCTTCTATACTATACATTTTCAAGAGAGAGATGTCAACTGAAATGAAACAAATCATTTCTGCGGTAATGACATTCACCTACTTAGGCTTATTAAGCACTGGATTCAAATTAAATATTTCTAAACAACGTGACTTTTCAGAAACCTTCTACTTACTGAAGAGCGTGAGTCCAGGCACTCCTCTTCATAATCTGGGTTCAGCTGTAAAAAACACAAAAGTGATTCAAGATTATTTATTTGTCACATGCATAGTTATACAAGTACAATACACAGTGAAATGAAATGTGTCCTTAAATGCTCCTCGACTGTGCAAAACTACTTTGTTAAAAAAAATATCTAGTCCAAAAAGCATTCAGAAGATTGTAACTTAGGAAAATGAACACTGGATGTTTCTGCCACTTGGGTCATTGATATTTTCTTCAATCTAAATAAACTCTAATGGTAGTTTTTAGAATACGATCAAAGTTGACCAATAATATGTTATTAATAGGATGTTTAGATCACTTGGCTCCAGTTATACCAAAAATAAAAATGGGTTCTTTTTTCCTGCACCCCCCTCTGGTAGTTTTTGCATAATCTTGCTGGTAAAGAGACAGACAGACAAAGAAATGGACAGAGGAAATGGAGGTTGGAGATGTGCTGACCTCTGCAGCCAGGTAGTGTCCAGTGGCCAAGTGTTTGAACCTAAACAGGCTGTTCCAGTACCCTGCGCCCCCTCGGCACGGATCATGCTGTACAACCTGACGTAAGAGCACAAAACATTGACGATATAAAATAAATGCAGAAATACATCACAGTCTCTATTTAGGTTTTTGTTGCTGTAATTCAGAAAATTTACACTTTGGATTGCATACAAGTGCACAACAGGAAAAACCAGCTCTAAAAATATTCCTGCTCACTTCGATCTCCCATAGGGCTTTGCTGCTGGTTGCCGAGGTAGCAGACTGCCGTCCAGTAGTGCGTAGAAACACGTATTGTTTTTTTCTGTGATCGTCACATGTAAGGAATTTCTCTTGCTCTGCATGAAACAGCCGTACCACATCACCCTGGAGAGAAGGAAAATGTATGTTACTTTTCTCAGGTTAATCTTAAAACCACCACAACTTATGCCACAGACCTTGTGCCTGTATGTGAAATGATACCAGTTTCAACTAGTCCAGTATATGAGGAAGCATAAAAAATTAATTAAATATATTCCTGCCACTGCCAAACATTTCATTTCATGGAGGTCACATGGCAGACCTAGTTGCCTACGCTGTTTTAGATGTTAAAGTCCCTAATGTAGAGCTGTTTCTGTAAGAGATAAAACACATTTGTTAAAATGTTCTGTAAACTGATGATACTGAACTGGGGAAAAAAAAATATATAAAAAAAACAAAATAACAACTAGCAAACAAGCAACCAGCCCACTCAACTCTGATGAGGGAACCTTATGCAACAGCTTTTAGTTACAGCACAGTTTCCAAAAAAGTGGACACTGTGAGATGTAAATAGAAACAGAATGCAATAAGATGCAAATCATTTGAATTCTATATGAAATGGAAAACAGCACAAAAAACGCAAAGAAGAAATTCAGATATTCCAGACTCCAGCCACTCTACAACCCTGAATTGGACAAGCAGAAGAAAACGACTGGATAGACGGGCAGACGGATGGAAATTAAATTCCTACATGGAATTTGATGCCAGCATCATGTTTCAAAAAAGCTGTGGCAGTCTGTGAGAGGTGTGTTGCATCTCCACTTCTTTTAACAATGCTAACACTGTAAGCATCTGGGTAGTTTAAATAGGATTTCATAAGCTCCAGTTGTATATATCCAGAATGTGGTTTGATATAATGCTACTAAAATAAGCTTTACAAAAAATAAAACAAAATAAAATAAAACTTCTTTCTGCACTCCAGAACTGGCAGTCTCCGAGTCTGTAGCTTCCATGACTACCAAAAGACGTTGACATTTTGATTAGTGAGGCCACAGGACATTTTCTGAATTTACCTAAATGTACTGTGAATGGAGAAGAAGGCTGAAATTCTGGGTCAGGGTTACCTGTGCTTTTTGCCGTTCACAGTAGAATTTTAAATTGCATTTGTGGATGTAGCAACAAACTTGATTCACCAGCTGTGGTTCTCACGTCCTGTGTCCTTGAGCCGATTTCCCGATTTCCGCTACTGAATTTGAAGAGCTGTTAATGCAGTGTTGCTGCAGGACTCTTCAGTATTAGATTCTGGCCACTTTCTTTACATTCATGGATTCTTTAATATCACATCATCACTGTAGATGATTAAAACCCTCAATTCTTCAGTGAGAAACGTTCCTACATAACTGAACCATTTACCCACGCACGCTTTCACAGAGTGGTGAACTCTAACTGAATTACTCTGAAATAATCATTTGCTGTGGGAAGCTTTTTTATAAATAGTTAAATTACTTATTTAATTAGTGTAATTAATTCGTTTGGCTTTTTTTTAGTTTCATGATTGCCTCCTCCGCTTGCATTTACATCTCTTTGGCACTCCAATAAAAAGATACCAAATACAAACTGAACACTTGCAATTCAATCAAGCTATTTTATCTGTTTCATTTGTCATTGAGTAAAAAGGGAACTGCTTGTCAGTCTGTGGGAAAGTATATAGAAAAATAGTTATGATTCTTAACGAGTTAATGCAATACTTTAATTAATTAATCATATCGTGATTGTTTGATTTAAAATCCTCCGTGGTGTAATGTGAAACATTACACAACATTTGTCATTGTCCAAAAAGGTATGAACTTGTTGCCTTTATACTATTTCAGTCAAATATATACTATGAATGCAAATAACTGCATTCTTTTTGTTTTGGCATTTTACAGCATCCAAAACGATTTCTATAAAGCCAGACTGAACTGACTTAGATATTGTTGTATTATTCGGTTTGTTTGTTTCTTTCATGCTATTCATATTATAATAAAATACAGTTATTTTATAACATATATGCCATGATTTTCTAAAAGCCACAGACAGTTTTTCTAGGCTGGTTTCTACTGTGAGACAAACCCCTTTAAGAATGGCATCCTGATTGTCGCTCCATTTCATAAACAAGACAATCTTCCAGCTGGTGTTACAGTTGACTGAATTCACCTGAAAAACAAACAATCAGAGGAATGTGAGATGTAGCATCATGTAGTGACACTAGATCTTTCATTTGTTTTCTCACGTTCTCAAAAAAATTGTAAAAATCATCATAAGATCATAAAAAGTTATTTTCATTTTAAGATTAGATAGGAGACCTAAATGTATTGTGCACTATTACATATTTTATAAACTGTTGCCAGGATCAATATTTGTAATTCAGTTAATAATGTACACATGTCCTGAAGTCAACGCCAAAGAAACTGATATTTAAAAACCTATTTTAACTGTCTAGTAAACATACTACTGTAAATAGGACATGAAACTTACTAATATAACATCAAATACAGAACTGAACTTCATTCCTCTGGTTGCTCCTTTGGATTCTGTTTGATGCCATTAACATCTATGATTTATGTTTTCATTGTTAACACTTCACACATGTTTAAACCACTTGCAGTCATCAATGAGAAATAAAAGATTTTGCCTCTAAACTTATTCCTTAATCTCTCTGTGTTTCTATTTATTGTCCTTTGATAAATTAATGAAAACAATGTTTCTTAGCAACACAGAGCAGAAAAACAGGACAACTCTCCTAACGCATTGTTAGTTTTAGCCTTTTGTTTGATTGCGCTGAATCTAAGGAGGACACCAGAAGAAGCCTGCAGTTTAACAACAGCCAGCTGTCAGCCAAGCAGGAAAAAGATGTAATCCCCCAAACCTCATTGCATCCTGGATTATCCACGAGCTGGTGTGTGCTGGCATGAAGCGGCTGACCAGCATTCACTGGGTTCAGGACCACTTTATCTCCGATCACCACCTGCAATCACACAAAGAAAAAAAACAACAACAAAAAAACATTAACAAAAAAAATAAAAGAGCCGTAATTCTTTCGCTGGCTTAACTACAGATTCATTGTTTTATTTCTTTTATGGCTTTTTAAAAAATTTATTTTCAAATTCTGTGACGTTTTAAATTTTATTGACATCCCTCACCTTTCTTTTGATTCTTGGTACTTCCATAACTGTATGTGCACTGGCTACTTTGTAAAATTTGTGACTCTTAGACTTTAAGGAGGTTGAAAAGTTATCAGGACCACAGCGTGTCATCAAAGCAGTCACCCATCATGCACAACTGAACGAATTCAGTCGATCTAGTTTTACTTAAAATGTGTCAAACGAATTAGTTAAAAAACATCTGCGAGTGACATGCACACAGGCAATGGTCGGAGATGTTCACTATGCATTTATATGCCACTGTCACTGTTTATTCTCAGCAGTTGAGAGTGACTCCAATTATCTTTTTGTTCATGACCTGCTGCTTAGGCTTTATGCCATATCTAATTTGAGAGGAGCTTAACAGGGAAGCCTGGACTCCACCGTAGTTCATTTTGTCCTTGGACAGCAGCCTACTACTTCCTGCCGTAGGACAGAAGAGCTGTTGCCAAAAAGAGCTTTGTGATCAGAGAAAGTGGGCGCGAGCTGAATTCTGTTCAGGGATGTGATCAAACAGATGCCCGAGAGTAAGGCTAAGGAGGGTAAAGAAAACCTGCCTCTTAAAGGCCCACACCAGGGCTGCAAATATAATATATCATTACTAATTAATCTTTCAAATAATTAATATTAGTATGAGCTCTATAATTTTAAAAAAATAAAATAAAAAAGGGGAAAATGCCTGTTATATCCTCCCCACAGACCTGTATAACCAACCTCTTACAAACCTACCATAAATCTGGCCAAAAGTTTACAACGGAAAAATGAACACTTACAATTAAGAAGGTGAACATTTTTGCTTAGAATTGATGCCTATGAGAATAATATTCAATACTTGCAGATTAATATTCTGTCAGCCATGAAATGCCTCAATCTCCTACTCACACCATACTAATATACTACTGCACATTAGTCACTTCATTCTACAGTGAGGTCTTAAAAATACAGCATAAAAAAAAAGCACAAACTCCCAGACGCAGTTCAATCATTTGCCTTACATACAGTATCGTGACAACACACTCTTATCTACACAATGACTCACACTGTCCCCAATGGAGCGAAGTTTGTAGAAGGGCTGTATGTAGAACCAGGAGCCCTCATTTCCAGCAGTGTCCAGCATCACCCTCATGGCGTTTTTCTCCAGCAGTGCTGGCAGTCGTTTGTTCACTGTCAGATATTTGTTGCTCTTCAGGTGGAGGAGCTAAGCAGAATCAACATACAGGAAGTTAAATTCATGGCAAACAAATCAGAGGCTGAAATCTGGTGTGAGAAGGGAAGTGTGTCTGATGGACATCAGCCTGTGATCAAGGCACTCCTGATAGTGTCTGAAGTTTATATATGATATGAAATTCAGACCTTATCGTGTCAATAATTTGCCCATTTCCAGTATGTTTTGTGAAGGATGCATTACAGCATATTTCATCGGGACATGTACAGCTCAGAATTATTGTTATGTACTTTTGAAATAGTTTTCTAATTATTTTTTGCTTTCAATTCACTTTAGTTTCATTTAGTGTGCAGCGTAGATTTGCTCATTTCAGTTTAGGGGTATCGCAATACAATACTGTAGTTTGTAAATGTACTTTTTTTTTTTAACCAAACTTCAGCTCCTTCTGTAAGTTCACAAACATGTTTTTTCACACCTAGACTTACGTTTTAAGTTTAATTTCAGTTAGCCATAAACACCTACCTTTAGCAAAGTTAAACTTAAATACTTTTAAAAACCCTTTTAATACTAACTTAAATCTTACCATATTTGGCAACTTAAATTGGACTTCAAAATTGGCCTTAGGTTTGTCTGCCAGGCTGTAGGACCACATGGATTTCTCCCAGGCAATCAGCAAAGACTGCGTGTGGCTGTGTGACAGATAGCGATATAATTGCATCTGACTAATCAGCAGAGGCCTGGAGCTTTTCAAACTTCAGTGTTCTTCTGGAATTCAGGAAATTTAGTTTTTTTCCACTTTTATCTACTCCTAAACCAATGGTCATAACATTGAAACTAAGATTGGCAAACTGATGAAACTCACACATTATGTGGTTGAATAGTTGTGCTAAATATTGAGATAGGTGTTGTTTGTATAATATTTCTAGAAATTAGTGAAATCTGTGACATAAAAGTGGTGGCACCATATATGATCATATGACCTGCTCCCGTAAAACTAGTGCAAGTGATACAATTTAAAGCATATAGCAGAAAAAATATAGAATGACAGCAATACTTAGCTTTTTAATATGCGTCTTACATTTTATGACAAGTGCCAGTATAAGTAAAGAAAATGTTGCAAAATTAAATCTTCAGTTATGTGTTTTTCCTATATTTCCTTTTGGAAAACAATCAAAAAGAAATATGTATTTGCAACATAAAAAGGAAAAATATTGAAAAATGGACCTTTAATATTCTCCAGTAACATTCGAGGGTTGAAATTTTGAATTTCCAAGTATTTTAAAGAGTGACATATAAACTGTTAAACCTATAAACAGGTTAACCGTTTTTATGCATAATCTGATTCGATCACCACTGGAATAAACATTTTATTTTATTTTTTTTCTGAAGATTATGCGATTTATTTGCATCCAAGTAAAAATACTCTGAAATGGGCTCTCCTTGAATTCAAGCTGAGGCATATTTCAAGTTGAAAGCAAGCATTTTACACCATCAGTCTAAATCAGAATCACAGATTCAAATGCCAATCAACAAAGAGAACACACGCTTCCACTCTTATAGGTGTGAGCCACCCCTTGAAGGACTGTTAAATATCTTTAACAAACATAAAAAAATAGAGAGACAAAAATATTGTGTACACAAAATTACATATGGAACAAATATAACTGAGTTGACACACGTGAGCACAGTGCAACATATACCCTATATATATATAAAATGACAGAGATATGTGCATCTAACTATTGAAATGGGAATCCTAATCAATTCTAAGAATATTCTGCTTATTTTTTAAATTTCTCTTTCAGTTTACTTCCGCCCATGATGAGTAATGTCAGCTGAATGCAAAGTAGGTGTTAGCTACATCAAAATTTGTGTGACCAGCTTGCGAACAGCCATTTCCCAGGGACACACCTGAATGACATTTCCATACTGAATCACTGTTCCAAGAAGCTTTTTGTTTTCAGAGTCGTTCTGCTTCTTCTCCAAGTCAGCCGCACTCTGAGATACAAAAGAGAGATGAGAGAGAAAAAAACAAAACAAAACCGTATCTAACAGCTATTGTAATATAAATCACTGCCACCAGTCTTACACAGTAATTCCAAAAGACGCAATCATGTTGGTTAGCCATTAACGAGGCATTACATTATTAACAAAGTTCTTAGTCAAAAATGTACGTAGCAGAGAGGCTTTAACTGAAGCTCAGGCTCACATTTCCATGGAAACGCAGGCACGATCGCAATCTTCCAGTTTATGACTGTGTAGTCAGATTGCAGATTGCTTTAAATGGTAATGTATTGCAGCAGAAAAAGGGAAAGGAAAATGTAGAGGGTGGAAGGGTAGGACAGTAGTAGGCAAATGTCAGAAAAGTCCATAAAAGGACTTCTACTTTATAAAATACCTGCAAAACCTTTAAAAACCCACCTTAAACTGTGATACAGAGTGCAGACAATCAATAGATTGATACACTCACTATGCAGTTTTTTAATTCAGTGTCTACAAAGTCTAGACATCATCAAGATCATTTA
>VVHJ01001885.1:0-16047 GCA_015107715.1 Tylochromis polylepis
TGGAACACCTGTAAACGAAGGACGAAGATCACAGGGAGCACAGAGGGAAAACACACAGCATGATGAGGGTACAACGCAACACAAAGCAAAGGAAACACAGGGCTTAAATACACTGAGGGATAACGAGGGAATAGGACACAGGAGGAGAGCACAGCTGGGAGTAATTAAGCGTGAGAAGACAAGGGGAAGCAAAACTAGACACACTGACGAGAGACATGAAACTCCAAAGTAAAACAGGAAGCACAAGACAGAGACACGGACTCGACACTAAACAAGGGAACACAGAGCACAGGGACAGAGGTGACACACGAGACATGGCTGGGGAACAGGATAAATCATAATACACAATCAGGGGAAAATAACTAAACAAATACTAAACACTGGGTCATAGACCCAGTACCATGACAGGTTGTTACTCAGTGTGGCATCTCATTTCATTGTTGCAGGATAAACAGTATAGTGTAGTGAATGCAGGCATATATTATGTTATATATTATTATATAAAATCTAATCAGAAGGGATGCCTTTGTGTGATGCTCAGAAATTAGTTGAATTAATGTTTTTTTTAAGATGTTTCAGAGGAAGACTAGACCTTGTAACATTAGGGAATTTTAATTTGTGTGTGAAGGTTCAATGCAAATGTGTTCCACTGAGATAATTACAGATTTGGTGTTTGATCTGCAGTACGGCTAATGTGCTCGTTTGGGTACATTAGTATATGCTTATCCAGAAGGTCTATGTGGGAGAAAAATGAGATAAAAAAGAAAAAATATATCTAGAGAGAGAGAGAAAAGCACTTCTGTGTGTGCTTGTTTGAGTGAGTGTCATGACAGTTCTTGCTTTTTGTTGTGTATATCATTTTCAGTCTGCAATCTGACACTAATGTTCCCGAAGTGCTTGATTAATCTTGTGTTGTATCACTGTTATTTATGATGTTTTCTCTTCTCGTGGTCTGTCATTGTCTCATATATAGCTCGTGAGCTTATCCTAGCTTATTATTTTTTTGAGATCAGTAGGCTGTCATTTTTGGCACTCTTTGGGTAAACTAATTAAATTACTATACAGTTTCTTTCAGATGTAAGGCAGGTGTTTGCCTAAAATGATATTAATGTTTCAGAGTGGGTTCGACAAATTAAAATGTATGACTATTACTAAACATTTGATTAACATTTAGCTATGCCTTATACCCAGGCTCTAGAATTTCAGGGAAACACACATTTCTATATTTTTAAACTGGCCTTGAGAAATAGTTTTCCAGACTTTCTGAAGATCTTCAAAAGTTTTTATTTGGACATTAGCTCCTTTTTCACTCATTTTCTACACATTACAGTCGACTTAGCAAAGAGCCGATTTTAAATTGTATCTTTGTTATTAGCAGCCTCTCACAAAAAACATGACAAACATAATTTTCTCCATTTCTGTAGCTGAATTTATGAAAAATGCCTAATATTAACACAGTTTGACAGGCATAACATAGTATTTTTGCACCAACTAGGGGATTCCCAAAGAGCAGTTAGCCAAAAACCTAACATATCTCAGCATGGGCTACAGCACACACAACTGGAAGACAAAAGAATAAATAACAGGATTAAAAAGCCATGTACTGCAGATTAAACGTCATGTCAAAGTCATGTCTTTGACAATGATCCCAAACAAATTGCATACCTGGACAAGTAAGAGTACTCTACCTGGATAGAAAAATACACTATGATTACTATCAGTCATGGATTGACCTCCCCAGAGCCCGGACCTCAACATTACTGAAGCAGTGTGGGATCATCTTGACAGAGGAATGGAACAAAAGGCAGCCAACATCCAAAGAAAAACTTTGAATGTCCTTTAGGAAACCTGGAGAACTATTCCTAAAGATTACTTAAAGAAATTACTAGAAAGCTTGCCCTAGAGAGTTCAGGCTTTGTTAAAGTATAAAGAATATCATATTAAATTTTGACTTTCAAACTTGTTAGGATTGTGCATGCTCTGTTTTCACCTTATTTACTGCATGTTCATTTATGTTTGCACGTTTCAATCAATCTTTGGACCCATGTCCCATTTTCCTAGCAAACATTAAAAAAAAGAGAGATCTGGCTCAAGACTTTTGCACAGTATTTTACAAAAAAAATAGCTTCTATGGAAAGAAGCTATTGTTTAGCGGGAGTGTCCTCAAACCAGAAACCGTATGTCAGCAAACATCTGGTGGTAACGGTCAGCGCTGAGCACTACATTGGCAGCATAGAGTAGCACAGAGAACAGCCTTTCCTTTATAGCATCAAGTTCCACTTTTCTGTTTCACAAGCCATTAAAAATGTGACTTGTTGCATTTATTTAGAGAAATTCTTCAGTTTGGGGCATAAAAATAAACAGTGCCCACCCCCCCTTTTTTAACCACTGGATCCCAGCTGTATCCTGTCAGTCCCAGTTGCAGTCAAAGTGATATTCTCCTTTATAGTTTTTGCCTCAGATATTTTATCTGAGTCTTGAATGTCAACATTTGAGCGGAGTTAGATCACAGAATAGCACAGTTTGCTTTTACCCTTCAGCCATGAGTAGGAAACAAGGCTTGAAGAGCTCAAGGGAGCCAAGAAAAACCTCTAAAAAGTCACTGTTTGAGCTAGTTAGCGCAACAGCTTACTCACACCCTCCTGTGAATGGATCTCATGGTCATGAATGGTGAGCTGCATTAGTTAGTGCAACCAACTGTCTAAGAGCTGAGACATGGTGACTACAAAGTCAAATACACAATATTTTTATGAATTTATTTGTTTATTTTAGATTTGTTGCTCTGCAGCTATTTGGCAAAATTGATCAATTTTAAATCTGACACTGGAACTTGGATTTAATCAACAGTACTGATGGGTGTTTTGGTGAAGAACCACGACAGAAGCAGAAGAAACTGATCCCTGAGGGATTTTGAATCTCTAATGAAGAAACAGACAGTGATAAGAGTCCCATATTGTAGGGTTCAACTGAAAGGTTAATACAGCAACATGTGTTTAAAAGTGGCTTAGCTTTAACACAAAGAATACAGAGTACGTTAATTTATTTCTTTATTAGTTAACAAGCTTAATGACTGCTGGGTATAGCTTCATAAATATAGAACCAATAAATTATTTTAAGAATCACAGTCTATAAGAAACACACCAGTAGACAATTAAAGGAGTGAGAAAGCAAGACAAATGCTTATTTTACATTGAATAAATAATACATGCGGTTTATAAAAATATCATGACGTGAAAGTAGACTCACGTAGTGGTCTAATTTCAGGTCCATGTTCTCTTTAAAATTGCACTCATAACTATCCCAAATGTTTAGAAACATGCTGATAGATGCCATATGAAATTGAATCATCTTTCAAAAGGTGGCCATGACTAATTTATGGGCCTAATTAGAGCAAGTTAACACAATATTAAGTTATTTATGTTGTGTCTCTTACACAGTGTAATGAAATCATGCGTAATGCTGCTAATGAGCTGCCCTGACTGAAACAGCTATGGAGCAAAAACACAAGAGAAACAGAGTGACATATTTAGCAGTGTGAGGGAATAAAAGAGCTGTGATGGAGAAAGGAGAAGAAGAATTTCCCATTCGAGCCATTGTTACTGAGATCTTTTCCTATGACACTTTGTGTTTTGGTGTTTTATGCAGGGGTGCATTTGTAAAGGACCCCAGGATACCAAATGACATGTTAGCTTTTTGTTTTACTCTAACCAGATCTGGATCTGGTAGTTCTCTCTTCTCTACGTCTCTACCGCTGCCTTCCCCTCAACTCCCTGAATTTCTGCTTTTTCAGTGATGCCTTTCGTCTCCCTAAATATATCCAAAATGATGATGACCCTGTGTCTGCAGCGACATATTAATATCTGTTATTTTAATAATATGTCTTTAATACTTTATATATTTTTTTAAAAAAAAATCATTTTTTATTTTCAGATTATCACCCCTTTGCAACACATTGAGTTTCATTTGTTTGCTAAGAAAAAAAAAACACCAGATAGATTAGAGGCAAAACTCACAACAGGTCACACAAGTTTAAAGTATTACTATATATAGAAATAAATATAATTGACTGATTTTATGAGTCCCTACTTAAGTCCATACAACAGCTAGCTGAGTGGAGCCTTGTTATAACTGCCCACTGGCGGCTAAGCTCCAGCTCTCATTTGGCCAGACAGGCCTTGACCCCATAGAGTGTTGGAGCCTCAAATTAATAACAGACCACAGAGTCCTGGTGTCAGTGCCACATCTTTACTAGAGCAGCACACCTTTAGAGTCAGACTACAGGAAGCTTAGCTGTCATTCAAACCACAGATCTCAAATGTTTTCAAGAGAGTTGGCCATAGTTAAATTATGGTTTACTGTCATGTATACTCACCAGTCATTTATGGATGCTTTAAATTTATGCCAAATTCTCATTGTACCATCTGAATGTTGTTTTTTGTTAGGAATGTTGTGCATTCAGATTCAGATCAGCGTACCGTGGTTGTAACGAGTGGCTGAGTTACTGTTGTATTCCTGTCAACTCAAAGCACTCTGGGCATTCTCCTTTGAACTCTTGCATTAACAAGGTGTTTTCATCCAGAAAACTGCCACTCCCTGGATATTTTCTCCCTTTCAGATTCTCGGTAAAGATGAATGTTCTGGAAAATCCCAGTAGATCAGCAGCTTCTGAAATACTCAGACCAGGAAGATTAGTGGTATCAGCAACCATGCCATGTTCAAAGTCACTTAAAACACTAATCTTCCTCATTCTGATGCTTGTTCTGAAATGAAATTAGCGGGATAGGTGTACCTAATAAAGTGACTGGTGGATTACATTTATCAGACAGATAGATTCATTACATATATTTTAAAAAAATCATTGCCAGCTTTACTGACACAGGGGAACTCAGAGAACATGTACAGCAATTAAAGAACCAAAATGCTGAAAAAAAGGAAAGTTGAATAATGAAAAACTAGAAGTGAGAGTTAATGAAATGCACAGATTTTTCTTTTCACACATGAAAGCCAGCTGTAAAATAATACATAATGTACATGATTTGAAATTATGTATCAGCAAACTTCTCTCCTCTTGGAGCTGTATACTTTCTGAATTCACAAGTCAGCACTCCAGTAGTTGACCTAGATAACACCAAACCCAGGAGATAACAAAGATAGACAGCAGCGATGACCAATGTACTTTCTTAAAAAATCTCACCAGGAGAGACAAACAGAGCCAGAATACAGAAAGTTTCTTCAGAACGCTTTAAGACGCCTTCAATCTTTTTACAAATGGAATTTTATTTACATTCCTTTAAATTTTATTTGCAAGTTTAACAATAATCAAAATAGTCAGCTTACAAGTATTCAAATCTTTGGAAGTCATTATAGCTTACATAAAGTCTGCATATACTTTGCACACCTCGGTGTCACATTTTGCTGGGCAACTCCTGTCAAGCTCTGTAAGACTGGATGTGCTGCAGATGGCCATTGCACTGCAGTACTGTCATGGCTGATTACTTTGGTTCACTGTTGTGCTGAAAGGTGAAACATCACTCCAATCTCAGGTCATGTCCATCCTGGAACAGAACATCTTCAAAGATAATTCATTCCCTGCACCCATCGTACAGGTTCTGCTCTGTAGTCTGCAGACTTTGATCTGTATTGCATTTAAGCATTCCTATAAGCATCCTTATGGGATGAAGCTGCCACCATCGTGCTTTACTGTACGTATGCTTTAGTTGGAAAACATTGACTGGGATTTGCCAAACATAGTGCTTGGAGTTTTGTCCAGATAGTTCAGATTTTAACTCCTCACATAAAATGATTTTTTTTTCCTCTCATGTTCTCAGAGTCTTTTAAATGCAGTTTGACAAACTCCCAGCGGCCCATGGTCTCTTCCACGGAACCAATTTGGTTGGAAAAATTGCCTTTTTTAGTAAATGAAAATTACACTTGTAAGAGGTTAAGCGTGCAAAAAGTGAGGGCATCTAATTTTTTTCTTGAAGTGACTGCAGGCTGTAGAGTGAGCAAGTAATGCATTCCTTAGTAACATGTAAATGAGATAACTTTTTTCAGTAATGACTGGGAACAAATTAAAATTACATACAGTATATTCTGGTAGGGCTCCATTACTTTGACATTTTTAGTATTGGCAGGCATGATGATGAAGGATTTCAGTTTCATCTCTGAGCATTTGGTGGACAGACTGGATGTGATTGCTTGGTTCAGGGACTAGGGGGCTTGAGGGCTTGAGGGAAGCTGCTAGCTTAAATCTAGAGAAACACACCTTGTGATAACTCTGTTTTATTGACAGGACTCCGTTTTATTTTTATTTTTTGTATGACCTGGTTTTGTCTAGTGCAATACTACAGCTTTCAATTCAATTCAGAGAAATTTGTCAGTAAACACGTCAAAACTCTTGGCTGCCAGCTTCTCAAACTGAAATATTTATCGTTGTTAGAATCAGGGGCCAGAGAGGGATAAATATTATCAGCACACAGAGAATAGCATCTTTGATAGCATCCTTTTTTTTCTCACTTGTTAAATACAGAAAATTTGACATGTGAGGTAAAGATGCCATATTTTGTTTTACAAAATTGAAAACAACAAAAAAAACTAACCTTTAACTGGTGATAAGAAAAAGCTAAGGGATGAAAGGTAATTGTTTATACAGCATGTAAATCATTTACTTAATAGTGTGGGTCATTTTCCATAAGCCAAAAGCATAGTGCCTTTAACCCTCATTCTCATTGCTCCTCTTTTTTTTCTCCTGACTCCCTTCATTCATTCTCCTCCCACAAGGAGCCTTTATATTACATTATATCTTCATTCCTTACTTGTTTCCAGTCAGACAGACAGTGATTCATTTATTATGGTCCAATACATTCCAATAACAGTGATAAGTATTGTAATGAAGTGATCTGGGACTGGGCCTAATGCTTTTTGCAGCCATATTACAGCTACAGGGAATTGGTGCAGCATGTGAGAGCTGCTAAACTCTCACAGACCAACACTGCCTGCAGAGACAAGGGTTATAAGGTGGTGAAGACTGGATCAACTGTTGAAAAACATCAGAGGGAATTTTGCTGGTGAATGTAAAGCATCAAATCCCATCCACTGAGATGTCTGCGGATGTTCACTTGTCGACTGTCAAGCCAGTAGGTATGAACAGTCATTCAGGATTAGAGCAACAATCCATTATTCAGGCAGCTGATGTGAAATCTTCAAAACTTTTCAGCGGTGACCTTATTTGCACATCTGCTGCTGCACTTCAGTACTGCTGCCCCCTGTGGTGAGTAAAAAAAAACCCTTTCTGTTCTGCTGGAAAAGTTTATTGAGAGACCTAGAAACTCAAGCGGTTTTTCTGTCCAGGGTAAATGAGGTGATTTTTTTTTTCTCTCAAAAATATCACTTTAATGACCTGAAGGAATGCAAAGAGCCTCTGCCTCGCCTACTCGCTTGTCACTCACTTGCTGTGACAAATGGGGGTGGGGTTACTTAAAGGGGACAACAGCTGAGGAGCATGAGTCTATTTTTGCTGTCCCTTCATTTAAGTCTCACAAAAGGAGGTGTAATCTCCACGTGGTGCCTGAGAATCAGAGATATGTTCAGTGGAACTTGAAAATATGGAACCACATGTTACCAAAAGAGGATCTCCTAATTAAGCAAGCTGAAGTTCAGTTTCTGCTTCAGTGTCCTTGAAAAAGTTGTGACACATCAGATGGATTTGAATAAGATGTAGACCCTAACCACCCAAATGTGTACATCTGAGACATAATTCATCAGTCCAAATATGACACAGCCTAAGGGTACAGGAGCCAATGAAGAGAGAGAGGTCATGTCTTCTGTGTAATTTTTGGTATCATGGGTGTGTTTAATGGCTCAATGAGGGCAATATGGTATTCTATAGGCTCAGTTTTTTTTCAGTGCCTAATTTGGATGATTAATATTAAATTAAATTTAATTAAATCCAGAAGTTTATTATTATTTTTCACCAGAATAATCTTCTTGTAGAGTGGAGAAGCCACTTGAGAGCTTAATGAAAATAGGTCAAATTCATATTTACTATATTATAGTAATAAGGAGGCTCAGATGGATATCTCATAGTTTGCTTCTTTGTACCCTATCATATTAATTTGCTTATTTTTGATGTCAGATCAAATGAGGATATCTTTTGTTCACAAATTTCCACATTTCTGCAGCGTAAACTTAAAAACTACTCTGACAGTAAGATTATATAGGTAAGTGAAAGCCAGCAGTCCTCTCCAAATTAAAATTAGATAGAAAAAATGTTCAAAGTTACACTTAGAGAAGTTATAAGAGCCTTTATCCGAGATAAGAGTTTGAAAATGAATTTAGGCGTTATTTTCTGACAGCTACATACATTTGAGAGGAGCAGCAGCCCGAAACGCAGTAACTTGTTACCTCTGGGTTTCCAGAGAAAGCCCCTCCTTGGATGGACCCTTCTCCCTGAGCGTCACTCCGTGCACTTCAATCCAGTCCCCCTTCCCAAATACACATCCACTGTCCCATACACAAACACACACACAGCGCCAGACGCTTATGCAAATAGTCCGCTTGCCGCTCTACTTTTGTAGAGACGCATGAAGAACTCTGGATGTTGCTTAACGTACTTTTTTCTTTTTTTTTTTAAGTTTAGTGGAGTTGGAAAAAAAGTGTCATCACTTTTCAGGATTTTCTTGGCTCTCTTCTAAGGTGACAACTTTCTTGGGAATTCACTCCAAGTATCGGACCTGATGGGCGGATAAACCGCATAAATTTGCTTTTAAATTTTCGAACAGTGTTACTGGATTAAAGTCTGATGGTTAAAATGAATAATTCCATTAAATGATTAACTCCCCCGGACCGAAGGATTTCAAGGTATGTTGTGAAACACGCGATAAAGTAACCTATTTATCTCCAATGCTTCTTGCTAATCAGCATGATTTACTTCACTTTTAACTTTAAGTTGAAAAGTGTTCTCGTCTTCGGCTTTATAGTTGGTCTGTTGAATTTAAATGTTTGACGTTTTTACGTAAATTTTGCGCTTGGGTGAGAGTAACAGACGACGGAGAGGGCGGGGGTATTTCTAGTCTACTAATGCGCCCTTTGACTTAAACTTTCATTCATATAGCGCAACAGCAACACAGCTAGTTACTTAGGCACACGCATGCGCGTCTGTATGTCTTATTCTTAAATATCTCATCTTTATAACAGGTGCGGTGTCCCAGCATGGCTCTATGGCTTTAGTATAGGTACAAGAGTGAGGAGAAGTGCTGTGGTCTCTACTTAAAAAAAAAGAAAGAGGTTATTTTGACAGAGGTTGTTGGAGTGATTTTGGTGCTCTTTGCTTCTCTCCAGTATTCCTGACTTCCTTTTCCTCTTTTGCAGTGATAGTGTACTGTCTCCTCTAGTAAATGAAGATGAATTGGGGAGTGAATGTGCTGGCGGCTTTACTGGCTCTCCTGATGGCGGCACTTGTTGTGCCCACAGGCCAGTCCTGCCCCAGGACCTGTAATTGCTACCAGGCCAATGAAGTCCACTGCACCTTCCGCTCGCTGTTGGCTATACCTCCCGGTCTGCCTGCACACACAAGACGCATCAACTTAGGGTACGGGAACACACATACAAAACAGCAAAGTATGCTGCTCACACATATATAACATATAGGCTGTCAGAGATAACAAGCTAAAGCTTTTTGTTTGGGTGTTTTTTTCTTCTTCTTTTTGTAATCAGTCAACAAAGGAGTAGTTTTTTTTAAGTATACAGATGGTGTTTTGTACTCTGGCAGGTTTAACAGCATCAGGGACCTCCATGACAGGTCTTTGGCTGGGTTAAGGAGGGTGGAGCTTCTGATGCTTCACAGCAATGACCTCCATCATCTTCCAGATGCAGCGTTCAGAGATATGAAATCTCTACAGGTAAACAGGAAGAGGAGAAAGACAATACCTCTCACCTTTCTCACTGGGGTTAGTGAATCTCATTAAACAGAGAGCGGGCAGTTTTATATATAAAGCGCTAAATTACAACAAACAGTCGCCTCAAGACCCCATTGGGTAGGAGAGACAACATTTTGTGACAGTGGAGATAAAAAGTTATTATACAGTAGACCAGTAATATCCGCAATACTTGTAATTAACACTCTTGATAACACTATATAACTATGAGAGATGAACATTAAAACCGCTTGTCAA
Organism: Tylochromis polylepis; assembly: GCA_015107715.1. Taxonomy (NCBI): domain Eukaryota; kingdom Metazoa; phylum Chordata; class Actinopteri; order Cichliformes; family Cichlidae; genus Tylochromis; species Tylochromis polylepis. The sequence continues at coordinate 10,173 of VVHJ01001885.1, forward strand.
AGAAGGTTTCTGTTACTAATAACGTCAGTAATGTATGATTATCAAGATAAATAGTATTTGTCAAAAAGGTTTGGTGTAATTTAGAAACGATGATACACTGATAAATATGCCCAAATCCAGCAGTCATATCATTAATACCAAACTGATTCATTAGCTAAAGCTCTGATCTGTGAAACTAATCTAAAATGAATCAATCAAAACGAACAGGCATCATTTCATAGGTTCAAAACATCAGCATTTTTTCCCTAAATTCTGTAATAGTGATGCATAATTTAGCGATCATCATTCTTTTCACTGCTTAGTGACAGGAAACACACTGGACATTTTAGAAGCAACCTGAGGGCAGAGTTAGCAGTCCGTGGGGAAGTGATATTACTCAACTAGCAATTGTTCCCTTCATCTCCCAGGCAGATGCTGATATATTTGCCATTCTGTGGTAATAGGATCCATATTTTCATGTGCTGACGTCTTCACATGCTTGATCCGTCAGCAGCTGGAACTCTTCCAGCTCAGTAGCCTCCCCGGAGGGCAGATTTAACGTAATCCTCACAGAAACAAAATTCCACAACCTGATTTTCATGGTGTGCCTTCTTAAATTTCTGGTGGGATCTTCACACATGGCTGGAATAGCAATAGATTTCTTACAGTTTCCTTTTGGGGAAAGGGCTAAACTTTACATTTGGATAACGAGAAACCCCCCAGTTCTAGGATATCCTTTTAGTTTGACCAGATGCACAGCATGAATATGTCATCTGGATATGCTGTCAGCTGTATTTTTTTGTAAATTTTTTAACTATTTGCTAGAAATCTTTGTTCGTATTTTAAAAAATTTACACAGGATCCGTTGTTTCTACTTTACAAGGAATTTTTACAGAGCTCTTTATTCTCATGTTATAGACCCATGTTACCAGCATGTGGTGTCCAGTGACCGACTTATGATTGTAGCACCAACTTTTCTTTTCCTTTTAAATCAGCCTTAGATGTCTGTCCTTCTAATCCTCCATTCCTTCTGCTCATTTCATTTCCTTTATTCCCACAGATACTAAAGCTAAGCTATAACAAGCTGAGAGAGATCTCTTCATCGCTGACCTTCTCTGGCCTGACCTCACTGCTCCGCCTGTATTTGGATCACAACCTCCTCCAGCACATCCACCCCCGGGCCCTGCTCCAGCTGCCTAGCCTCAGGCTGCTTCGTCTACAAGGAAACAGGCTGCATCAGCTGCACCCTCATACTCTATGCACATTGTCCCTACTGAACACATATTACTTTTCCACACTCAGGTGAGCTCGTACACCTCAATCAATGTAATAATCAGTGCGAGGGTAATCTGGTTTTGAAAGTATAATCAGATTTAGGTCTGCTGGTAGTCCTGAGCATGAGGGCAACACCATAATTGTTAACTTAAATTCAGTCCAAGCAGCCATCTGCTTTGATTCAGCCTCTGCTTCCTCTCTGTGTTTTCATATCAGTTTTTTCTTCTTCCCTTTCTTCAGACACCTGGACCTCTCCAACAACAGTCTAACCACCCTGCCCAAAGAAGCTTTAGCAACAGCACCTCTGCTGGAAACTCTTATGCTGTTGGCTAATCCGTGGAGCTGTGATTGCAGGATGAACTGGTTTCTTTCTTGGACTCTGGCTCACCCAGGTGACTGCCATTCCTGAAAAATCATTTGTTTACGCTTATTGTTTTGTCTCTAATGTGTTCAGGAGAAGAAATAGATAAGGTGAGAAGGAACACTGGGAATGGACTGAGAAACAGAAGATTATTTTGTTGATATTTCCACTTTACAAGCCGAGACCGAGAGCTGCATGCCAAAACCATTCATTTTAATGCATCTGGTTTTGTTATCTGAGAACCTTTGACCACTACCGCCCTCCACCTGCTTTTTGTCACAAATTATTCATTGTTTCTCCCCATTATCTTCCAGTGTGTCTTGTGGCTGTTATTGAGATGTGAGAGAAAGCTGGACCGTGAAATGTGTCTCATTGATATGCCAGACTTAACTTGCCATGACTAATCCATGATGACAGCACTGATGTGTGTCCGCTGAAAAATAGGCTAATGATTCCTGTGTAGTAATGAAGTGATGCATATTTCTGATTTATGTGTAAATTAAGTAACCATACCTAATTAGTAAGAGATATAAAGTGTAATGAATGCTTAAAATATGCTGCCATGACTAATAAATGACTATAATATGCAGTTATATGTTGAAAGAGCTAAAATGTGCTCTTATGTATTTGCATGACATGTATTTGTATGACATTAGATATGGTAAGGCTGTCTTTTGTGATATCATTTTCTGTCTCCCTCTTTCTATTAGGCTTGATGAAATGTCCTGGTGGCCCTCAGTGTCCAGTATGTGCATCCCCCAATTCACTTCAAGGGCAGGGCTTGCTTGAACAGACTGCTTTAACATGCAATTCACCAGTCATCCCGTCCCCAGGAAAAGAGGCACCTTTAGAGACAGAACCCAGTGAAATCAAATCAAGTGAGACTTTCAGAGAGCCTTTAGGCAGTGCCTCACTGGGTTTATCGGACCAGCAAGGGTACAGTGTTGATCTGAGTTGCAACATCACTCAATCATCCGACTCCCAAGATATTGCTCCTCCTCCAGATCTCTCCGTGTCCTCATCTTCTCCTCTCCCTCTCGCTCTGTCGCTCTCTCTGGAGTGCCCCGTGGAGAGACAGAGCTATGAGAAACTTTGGAGGATTCTGGCTTACTACAGCGAGACTGCAGTTCGCCTCGAGAGGGAGATCATGCTGAGTAAATCCCCAGCGTTGGCCTACCGCTATAGGCAGGCAGCAGAGACAGATGGATATTATCACACTGGAGTCAAAGCTTCTGTTAAAGCCAGGCCTCAGTGGTTACTGCAGCCAGCTATTAGCATTCAGCTAAACAGAGCGCAGTCTAATGGACATAAGGTTCAGCTTATATACTCAACAAGAGTTTCTGCTCATCTTGACCCTACCTCTCACCTCTCATCATCCTCTGCTGCTTCTCACCCTTGGGTGCTGATTTCAACTAATCATACTACCACAGCACTAGCAGCAGTAGCAGGCAGTAAAGTACAGCTATCCTGCCCACTTCTCACTTCTGGCAACCCCAAAGCACAGTGGATTCTCCCAGATGGATCTGAACTCCTCTCCCTCTCAAGCACCCTAGATGGCAGGCTCCAGGCTCCAGGCTCTGTTTTACTGCTACAAAATGTACAGCTGTCAGATGCTGGGATCTACTACTGTGTTGCCAGGGCTGGAAGGGACGTAGATGTTCTTCCTCTGCGTCTGGCAGTGGAGGAGTCCTCTGTTCCGCATTTAGGAGAGCAAGTGGGGCCTCCTGTCACAGGAATGGTTGGACAACCTGTCATTTTGCCTTGTAGGATGTCTGGTTCACCAGAGCCTTATTTAAGCTGGATTTTGCCAAATGGAAATGTGGTACACCGAGGAATTGCTGTGCCAGGTGGACTCACCATAGAAACAAACGGGAGTCTCTATCTGCCTAACCCCTCCCTGAGGGATGGTGGTCATTACCGCTGCACTGCAGTCAACCAGTATGGTAGAGATGCTCTGTCAGTGCAGCTGATATTAAATTCACAGCATATCCCTGCGCTTAGGACTTCATTTCCCAGAGGACCACAGTCTGCTGCTGGCCGGTCAACCAGGATAAGAGCTCCTTTATTACGTGACATGAATGAAGGATCAGGGGATGGAGAGGAAGTGGAAGAGGGGACTGTTGGAAATAGAAAACGCCCAGTATCGTTTCAGGGACCCCCGAACAAACGCTATCCGATTGGAAACCCACGAAGACGTGGGCCTATAAGAGAAGGCCCCCGAAGACGAGGCGGTGGAGCTTTTTCATCCACAGACCAGAGAAGAAACCTCTTTGACAACAAACGTAGAGTTAGCACAAGCAAAAAAAAGATAGATCCTCAGAAATGGGCTGACCTTTTGGCTAAGATACGTCAAAAGACTGCTCTCGCTAATCGCGGCCAACTTATCACAACAGAAAAGCCCACAGCTGCACCAGTCCAAGAAGCTGAAGACAGAGTAACAATAGAACATGAGGAAGATGATGATACAGATAGAGGTAGAGGTCAAGAAGCAGGAGTGGAAGCAGAAACTGAAGGGTCATCTGTTGATGATATAGTTCCCCAGGAGGAAGAGTTACAGCCCATTCAACCTGTTAACACAGGAAGCACGACAAAAACAGAGATAAAAACAGAAACTGACACAGACTCTGAGACAGAAGAAGGTACAGAGAGGTCAACAGAAAAACAGATAGAGAACGAGACAGACACACTCAGGCAGGCAGAGATACCGGGTTCACAAACACAGACACCAGCAAACCCAGTGACACGGAAAGAACCGGTCACATCTTATCCAATGTCAGGAACAAATGAAATTGTCCCACAACCAGCTGAAGGAGATGAGCATGAAGTGAACTCCAATCCATCAAGAACGAGACCACAGAATCCCCGACAGCGATTCTTCCCTAATTTGGTGCCAAACTCCCGCCCTCAACGACCTCGGAACTCACACAGGAAGATTGGACAGCGGAGACGAATCATCAGCAGGCCCAGGGTCAAACTTTTGACCCCAAACCAACGTCCCCCAGAACCCACAAACCCAAGAACCCCTGCTGTGACACCTGACACCACCACAAATCAAATCAATATGTTGTTGCTGGTCTCAACAACCACATCTGCGGGAATTTTTTCGGCACAGAGAGACTATATTAAGACTGCTCCAAACGATGTTGCTCTGAATCTTTCTCACTCTTCTTCATCATCTTCCTCCCCCTTACAGACTCCCACCCCCTCGTATACAAACACATACACACCTACAGCTATAATGACTCACTCAGGCAAGAGACCAGACAGGGAAGAGATACCAGACGGTGAAGAGTCCACTCTTTTCAACACACCAGCACCCACTCATTCTAATTTTGTCATTTCAGAAACACATGTGCCAAACACACATACCTTTACACACAGTATACAGAAACACACAGAAACACAAACAGCCTTAGGCAAGTATATTGACACACCCCCAAACAAACACAATGAAAAGCTGAGGAAGAATTTTGTGAGTGTACTATATGAGTCTTCCTCTCCAGCAACTCACTCCTCCTTTGTTTCCTCAGTTTCCAGTGCAGCTCCTGCAAAAACCATAACAAACCCTACAACTGCCCCTAAAAAGGTTTATTCTACTGCAAATGCCGGCGGCTCTGAAAGTACATCTTCTACTATGACTAATGAGTACAAGCTTCCCACAACAACTGCAATTAATCCTAGGACTACAAGTTCCACCATATTTGCTAGGACTATTATTCCAACATCTAGCACTACCAGACATACTGCAAGTGCTTCTATGTCTGCTACTACCACTGCTACACCTATTCTTACATCTGCTACTCCCACTACTATTTCTGTAGCTGAAATCTTTACCACTACAATAAACCCTAATAATAATGCTTTTATTTCAACTACTACTGATACTAGCACTACTACTAGTAGTTCTTCAAACTCATTCATTGTTATGCCCAGAATTCTGAACCCTTCATCTACTGCTTCTACTACATCTGAAACTACTAAAACTACCACTACTCCAACAATTACAGCCAAAATTCCCTCAACTTCTAGGGCAGCTACGCCTAGCACACTTTCCAGTACTGCTGCAATAATGACATCAGCAAATACCAAAACATCATCCCGGGAGAGGCCAAGTATCGACCTAGCTGACCCCAGAGAGAGGCTTGCCTCTGGTGCTCCAAACCAGAGTCGGCCCCCCACTGACTGGAAAAACGCCGGCGCTAATTCAATTCCAGATTCACACAGCAGCAGGACTAACTGGTCCCCTTCATTCCCTGTGGC
>VVHJ01001885.1:16253-29748 GCA_015107715.1 Tylochromis polylepis
ACACACACACACACACACACACACACACACACACACACACAGTACAAAGAGCATAACAGCCAAACTAGGACCACCATTTGTTCTTTTCTAGTGTTAATTCAATTGCAAATTAATGTTTCCCCATTTTTACTTGCTTTTAGTCATTTAGTAATTTATGCAGTGGGTAATTTCTTTAAGTGCACTTTTAAATGTAATTTGCAGTTTATATACACACAACTCACATTAACATTTCTTTACCAAGTGAGTGCTTCTGATGCTCCAAACCAGAGTTGGCTGACCCAGAAAAAACAACACACACACACACTCACACACTACATCCAACTGTGCAAGCCCTTGGGGCAAAATCTTAGCAGAAATTGCACACTAGACCTCCAAACAGTCTAATCTGTATCCACATGACCTGCAATTAAAATTAAAGGATGTTTATGACAATTCTCCGATTTCATGGATTCTCCAAAGCTCTGTCAGAGATCTAAAGAAAAAAAAATTAAAAACACGTGCTATACAATCAATAGTATTATGCGTTGTTATGCATTATGTGATCCTAATCCCGTGGGATTTAAAGTAATCAATTGTTAATTAATTTACAGGCCTTGTTGGCAAGCCTCAGTAGACTAAACATCTGGGTCTTCCAACAATAACTCATACTAAATCTGAGATCACTGTGATGCTATATTGTAATCTTATTCCACAATATCGCTTAGATTTTTCTCACTATTTAATAAAAAAATGAGCAATAAGAAACATTTTACAAACTGGCAGTTTTTAATTAGCTCCTGTGAATCAAACTTTTCATGCTGATTCATAACTTCACAAATGTTATTTTAATTTGCCTGCTTGCTGCAGGTTGTTGGAAGTCCTCCAGTCACAGGCTATTTAGTAAAAAGAAAAAGAAACTCAAAGGCCAACATAATTCTGAAACTTTGCAAGTTTAAAATGTTTCATTAGTGAATCTTGCATATCTTTAAAGGTTTTAATATTTTAAAGGAGTCAAATTTATTATCTAGTGATTTAATGTGCTCTTGTAGGCTCCGGTTGTGAGATCCAGACCAAAGATTGCAGACCCACACATCAGGACAGTGTCATTCCCAGCAGAGAGCACTGCCAGGCTGACTTGTGAAGCTAAAGGAGAACCAAAACCCACCATTACGTGGATTAAAGTCGCCACAGGTGTGCACACTGCAGCATGCATTTATTTTAACATACCTTAACACCCTGAGCTGTGTCAGTGTGTAATCCAGTTTACCGCCACTTTAAATCTGTTTCATAGACTGATGCATAAACCCCAAATCTTCCATCATGGAACAGGCTTCAGGTTTATACTTTTGATTTTGCTGGAAAACACAGCAGTGCTTATTTGTCATTCACCAGTGTATTGCATATGTGCATGTCTGTAATTCGTATGGTCAAAAATCTACTGACTTTGCATTTAAAGCAGCGTAATTAAAGGTTTACACTCTGAAGTCACTAATGCTAATGGAAATAAGCCTCAGCTTTAATATATCCTATGAATGAATACAAACACATTTTACTGTGATGAAACAAAAAACACATTAACAACCAGCATTATACACTGGCATGGACACAATAGGCTTTTCTCTAGCTTGCCATGTGGGAAAGACATCGCAAGCAAGTAATGGAACATTTTGTGCACTGCATCACAGACTTTACTTCATGCTGTGCCATTTGGTGTGCCCCTGTTCCTCCTTTCCTCTCTGTCTCGTTCTCACCCTCTTAACTTTTTTTCCTCACTCTCTTTGCTCATTGCTGCTCTTTCTGTGTGTCTGTCTGTCTTATTCTCTTGCTGTCTGTCTTTCACTCAGGAGCGGTGATGTCAGTCCACTCCAGGGCTCAGCGTTTTGAGGTCCTGTCAAATGGCACCCTTGTTATCCAGAATGTTCAGCTGCAGGACAGAGGCACATACATCTGCAGTGCACAAAGCATGCTCGGTCGTGATAGGTGAGGTTACTGATATATGTTATGCGTACAGCATTGCTGTGTAATGACAACAGGGCACAGTATTTTAATATTAATGACATCAGCCTACAGTAATGTACAGTCAAATTACTGAGCATAATGTATATTGTGGTGCAGTTATGCTTGTTGAGTCTGTTGTTATAACAGCAAACACTGACATACGCAGTTATGCAATCCTGTATATATAAAGTATGATTTGGTGTCTCTTATGTGATTTCTGATACAGTCATGCATTGTATGTATGCCTTTGCATATTTCATAAGTAGAGTTTTTTTTTGCCCTTCTTCTACATGGCAGGTTGCTAACAACCCTGGAAGTTTGGGCTCGCCCCCCTCGTATGCAGCTGGCTAGTTACAGAGAAGCCACCATTCATCAGGGCGGAGAAGTGCACTTGGAGTGCCAAGCGGATGGTGTTCCCACCCCTCTGCTCTCGTGGGTTCTGCCAGATCGTTCTGTCATGACATCCGCTGGCCCCTCCACCAGTCGAATCAGCATGGACACGAATGGAACTCTTCATATCTCAGTAACTTTACCCAGTGACCGAGGAGTGTATCGCTGCGTGGCCTCCAACTCAGCGGGTGCTGCCAGCACCTCTGTGCGTGTACACGTGTCCTCATTACCCCCGGTGATACAGCAACCCAGAGAGGAACACCTGCTCTTGTCTCCGGGGAGGCCAGTTTATGCTCACTGCTCAGCCCGAGGTGCCCCTCCACCAACTCTCCGCTGGCAAATCCCAGATGGGACCCTTGTTCGCCCATCCCAGTTTCTCCATGGCAACCTCTTTGTCTTGACCAATGGGACACTGCATATTCGAAAAGTCGGGCCAAAGGATTCTGGGAGTTATGAGTGCACAGCAAGTAATGCTGTGGGGACCGATAAGAGAACAGTGAAGTTAAAAATTGAAGGGGGAGCAGAAGGAGAAAGAAGACAGGGAGAAGTAAGACATGAAGGAGTGAAAGCTGTTGCTACTGAAAGGCCACCTTCTTCATCTTCACTCATTAACGACACAGGTCTGAGTATCCCTAACCAGCCCTCAAATCCATTTAGCTCCCCAAAATCTTCCACAGAAAAATCCAAGACGTCGCTCACCTCAGGCTCTTCTCACTCCTCATCTAACCCTTACCAGTCCTCTAACTCATCACTTAAATTTAATAAAACAGTCACTGCCTCCCACATGCACTTTACCAGTGTCAAAAAAACAAATTCGTCTTCTCTTTCCCCACCCAACATGGGGTCAATAAATAATAAAAAAGTCTCACCCAGTATAACCAACACAAGAGTTGCTTCCCCTTTCCCTACAGACAGGAGAGCCTCTACTGTTTTGAATCCCTTGCTCCTCTCCCCTTTTAGCAAAGCCCGTATTATTTCTACATCACCATTGATTTCTACTGTCCACCAAGGGGGGATTTTACAGCTTCACTGCTCCGTAACTGGCAACCCAGCCCCTATCATTATCTGGAGGACCCCCAGCAGAAAGCTAGTGGACACGCACTTCAGGTACTGGGAATGCCCATGTTTGTATCACTACATGTGTTGTTGATTTTTAATAGCAGTTTATCTAATTTAATTATCTACGTTTGAATGAAAGTTTTGACCGGCGTCTGAAGGTACATCCTAACGGCACCCTGTCAGTCCAAGCTGTAACGGAGAAGGATGCTGGAGACTACCTGTGCATTGCACGCAACAAGGTTGCAGATGATTATCGCCTCCTACGTGTTACTGTAGCTGCAAAACCCGCCACAATTGAGCCAAAACAACCGCCCACTCAGATGGTGTCAGTCGGGAAACCACTGAAGGTGAGCAGAAAAAAAGAAATGTAATTAAATTGCAATTCTCAGCCGATTCTAATGCCACGTTTGTTTGATAAATGCACACAAGCAATTAATATTTTAATTCAAGTTGTTGTTTCTCGCTCAATTTTATTTGAATCTGGGCTGTTATTAAGTTATAGTGTTTGCACTGCATAATTCCAGTGAAATAGCGAAATTCATTCATTCATTTTATGCTGTATTGTTTAAAATATCTGGCAAGAAATGTCTCAATCTAAACTGTCCCTCTCTTATATATGTTTACTGTTGAGTTTTAGTGCTTAGAGCTATTTCTTGCCAGGGTTGGTATATTGAGTCCTAAAAGATCAGGTTTTAAGCTGGGATCTAAAAGTGTTTTATATTATTTGGGTCAAAAAAGAAAGAAAAACCTGCCGACTCATAAATGTGCAGCTATGAATCATCAGCAGTGTTTTTCAGCAGAAAATAAAGCACACGTCAATATTTAAAGGCTCGATGAAAAAGTGTACAAGCAAGTGTGGGATTTTTTAAAAATAATTATTTTAATTTAAGGATTTATGAGCTGTGTTTTAGTGTGAGTGTGAAATTTATAGTGGCTTAGATGTGTTTTAGAGTGCAGCATGTAGTTGTTATTTATCATTTATAACGTTTCTTACGACTTCAGCTTTCATCCCAAACAAAAGGCAACAACCTTTTAAATCATGCATCACTGGAACACTGATCCTCTGCAGGTGGACTGCCAGGCATCAGGGCTGCCTGACCCAGCTGTCCACTGGACCTTACCAGATGGAACCATGGTGAACAGTGTGTTGCATGGGGAAGACAGAGGAGGCCGAGAACAACGACTAACAGTGTTCAGCAATGGGACGTTACTGATTCCAGCAGTAAGCGCTGGAGAAGGCGGCGAGTATACATGTTATGCTGAGAATCAAGGAGGTCACGACACCATGAAGGTAAGAAAAGTGATTTCTTCTTCATTTTAATTAAATGTTTTTGTCATGAGTTATATGAGATATGAGTGCTTTCAAACTGAAGCTTTTACACAACTAAAAACACTAAACAATTCAATCATCTGTTCACCACTTCAAGGTCAAAGTAAAGGTTACGATGACATCTGTACCAACTTTTACTGATGACAGAAGCTACCATGTCATGAAAGTACGTCAGGGAGCAACGGCCCAAATTCCCTGCCGAGCCACAGGAAACCCTGTCCCTACAGTGACGTGGTTTAACCCTGCAAACCGTGTTATCCCACGAAGTTTAGGATCTGGTTATTATTTTGAACGAATAGTGGTGATTTCAAATGGCACTCTGGAGGTGCGCGTAGCTCAAAAGATCGACACAGGAAACTATACATGCCAAGCAAGCAACTCAGCTGGGGAGAGGAGCAGGGTGGTCAGGCTTCAGGTGGAGACGTCTACCTATGGATTGAGTGGCCAAGTGGGAAGAGGAGTTTGGAGCAATAACAGTGGGACTGACACCAGATCAGGGGACAACATTAACAATGGGAGGATAATCCGCTATGGATTGTCTGGAATCACAGACAAGCTGCATAACAATAACAGCAGCAATGACAACGATAATGAGAGGATAAGAAACATTGTACCAAGCAGTGGTGTTAATTTGGCAATCAGTGGCTCTAATCCTGTCCTTAAGAATGACAGTCAAAATGGATTTAACGGGTTTATGAGTGGAATTACAACAAAACTAAGCAGTAGTGTAATCAGCGTGGGGGTGAACCGTGCAAGAAATGTAAGCACTAAAGCAGATAATACTGGAATTAATATAAATAGACCTAGTATTATACACAACAGCAACAGTGTAGGTAACGGTCGCACCACAGTTAGAGAAGGTAGTGCTGAGAGAAATCCTGCAAGGAATATCAATGAAGTCATTGCAGGAAAAGCTAGTAATGACGCTAATACAAGCGGAGAAAATGGCAGGTTAAGTGGTAATTCAAGAAATGCTGGAGGCTTTAGTAGCAGTGTGTCTAATAAAGCATTTGGGACAAGCACACACAGAGGGGATGATTTTAATAGGAGCAGTAATCTAGGAAGGACCGACAGCAGAAGAAATAGTGATGGGCTAAGTAGTAATACTGATGCTAAAAACTCCCCCAACACAGTACTGGGTGTAGCAACGACGGTGAAGCAGCAAGCAGTTAAAGGCCAAACAATTTTTTTGCCATGCCCTTCCCAAAATTCCCGTCAGTCCCGTCTGTTCTGGCTTCTTCCCGGGAATGGCATGTTGCCATCTCCTTACTATGGCAGTCGTCTTACTGTGCACCGAAATGGTACCTTAGAGCTGCGGGGTGTTCGAGGGAGTGATGGTGGTGTCTTGGTTTGTGTAGTGAGAAGTGAGAAAGGAGAGATGACAATGCGGGTGGAGCTGGAGGTGTCAGAGCAGCAGGAGGAGGTCAGATCTCCACACAGGGAAGAAAGAGTTGGTTTAACTAAGGTGCCGCTCTCAAGAGGTTTAGTGGAATCAGAGCAGTCCTTAAGCTCAAAGCCAGCATCACCTGTGCTTTACCCGAGAATCTTAGTTACTGAAAAGCCTCGGCAAAGTGCAGTGAGATTGCCACCTCACCCAGTTGGCCCCCCATCCTCCACTGGCACTGTCTCAGTGCCCACAGTGATCACCCAAACAGCCCCCCTTGTGAGCATCATTAATGGAGAGACCCTTCACCTGCCTTGCACTGCCTCTCAAACACCTGGATATACCCGCGGCTCATTCACATGGACCATGCCCAGTGGCAAGGTGCTGTCCCAGGGTGAGAGTGGTGACTCAGGCCGTTACTTAGTCCAAGAGGATGGAGCATTAACAGTGCAACAGGCCTCTGTGTTCGACCGTGGCACCTACACCTGCAGATCCACGAGTCATGACTCTTCTTCAGTTTCAGTGATCACAGTTCCTGTTATTGTCATCGCCTACCCTCCGCGCATCACGACAGGCCCCTCCCCTGTGACCTACACTCGCCCTGGTGTCGCTGTGGAACTGCCCTGTCTGACCATAGCGACACCCCGGGCGACAGTTACCTGGGAAACACCAGACTTGATGCAGCTGAGGGTCATGGCTCAGCCTCGCATTTATGGGAACCGCTATCTTAGCCCTCAGGGTTCTTTAGTGATACAAAACCCGACAAGTATGGATACAGGATTTTACAAATGCACTGCCAAAAATGTGATAGGGGTGGACACCAAGGCAACTTACCTGCATGTTATATAACCGAATAAGACAACAACACACATACACAATGTCATGTAACAGAAGCACAGAGACTTCACTTTTTTGTTCTGGTGTATAACCTGTTAGAGTGCTTACACTCTGTGTCCCTGATGCCCAAAGGAACTGCAAACCTCTGTGTGGGAGATACTGATAACTCTCAGAAAGGACACACTGCTGATATACAGTTTAAGTCTCATTTATGTATTTGAGTTTTTGAATCAGGGGTTTAAAAAATTCTTTGCAGGTACAATTTTTCATGCAGGTGGTCTACACATTTGTTGTCTCACTGGCATAAATCCTGTTTTTAATTAGTGCTCATTTCATCATTGTGGCGAAAATGCTGCATTTTTTTCTGCAAAAATGGTCTTATTTCCCTGCCTTGTGCTAAAATGTAAGAAATGGAGAGTAAGAGTAAAATGAATTGTTCACCAATACAAAAACATCACTTGTCTTTGAGTGTTTATGTGTAAAATGTAAAAACATTTTCAACCCTTGTGTAAAAGATCAAAGTGTGCTATATTCATTAAACACCGGCTCATTATTTAGCTTTATTACTTTACATTTCTGCTCTAACACTGAACAACAATGTACTACACAATGTAGTATAGCAATTTCACACTATACACTGTAGCCCTCAGCCTTTTTAGACATGACCTGACCAAGGTGCATGTAAGCAAATGGATTGGACATTAAAAAGTCTTCAACCAGCTGACTCTCTAGTCCAAAAAACTGTGCAATGTCCAATTTGTTCCAGTTCGCACTGATAATAACGCAGGTAACACAGGTTAGTTCACAGCTAGTGAGTCGCCCTCCTATGAATGGTCTTGATCTTTTAGTTGGGCTGAAACCATTGGAGTATTTCATTGGAGTATTGGAGTAGTGAGAGTACAGCTGATGTAAGCCGTCTTTATCTCTGTGCTACATGTGATAAACAGCAACTTTTCTGCAATCTATATGTTAAACCACTTATCTGCCGATAACGTACTGCCAGCGACGCCACACAGCATCTCACAACACGCCAGTTTTTCATTCACAACTGTCTCCATTCACATACGTACAAATTTAATATAATTGTGTTTCATCTGTTGTATATTTAATAAAAATTTCTTAATTTTTTTTTTAGATGTTACTTGGGTTTAAAAATGGCATTTTAAAATGTAACTTAAATGTTGTATTTTCATGCGCTAACTAGGTTGGATTTGTTGCAGTGGTCCATATGTAACAAACCAGGAAAAAAGAAACTCATTTGGCAGCATTATTTGCACTGCACTGCTTTCATTAAAGCGTTCGCAGACATGTTGATAGAGGGCTCCAGTGTTATGATCTACTCAAAAAAGCAGATTCTTCAGGATTTTGTTCCCACCTTCTGATTCCATTACATTTTTACAGCACTAATGGAGCCGAACATACGGTAGAAAACATGTTTAAACAAAAGCCAGTTTTTGAAGAGTAATGTTCATGATTATTGTGATATTACATACTGTATAGATGTCTGTCGGTACAAGCGCCTGTCTTAAGCCTGTGCACAAAGCCAGGAGGTCACAGTTATATATTGTCACTTAATCATTTTTTTAATATTGTCATTATGTCCTTAAATTATTTGCCTTGTACAAACTCTGTTGTTAGACAGTCGTAAAGGGAGAATTATTATTAAATATTAATATGTTTGAAGTCTCACTTGCCAGTGATGAATGCTTCTTAGACTTTTAACACTTTCATTTTATAAATAAAAATGGGAAAAAAAAATGAAATGTCAGTGGTTGAGTTTTGTTCTGAAAAGCAACATGGTGCAAACAAAGTGCGAGTGCTAGTTTTTGGAGTTAGAAGGAAAAAAGAAAACACCTTGTGCGCAGGTGGGAGCGTAGAAGGAAACTTTTCCTTGAGTGTATGATGAGAACAGAAACTCCTTATCCGTGGCTCAGCTGTCAGACCAGGAAATGGGGTCTTAACAGTAGATGAGACACATGTTGATGACATCATATTCGCCTCTCTGGGAAATGCAATAAAACTCCCAACAGCCTGCAGAGCAACTCCACACACCACCCTGCATGAGCTCACACCTGGTGTTTACATTGGGAGTCCAGTGACTAAGCAATGAATACTTTTAATCCTGACCTTATATACTGTATATACGAGCAGTGTGACGGTGCACTATATTGGCTATTAGTATGAAAAAAAAAAACATTGGCAGGCAGCTAGAGTGAGGGAAAGTGAAGGAGTGCGAGCAAAAAACTTCTGAGCTGCTGCCAATGCCAAAACTGACAAAAATGCTGCACCAAGTAATTATTGCGTGCTTTTTTTCTCTGGGCTGTCAACACAGCATTCACACCATACTTACAGTATTTAGACTATTTTCACCTTTTTCAGCTGTGCACCACTTCTGTGTTTTTGTTTTGCATCGTGCTGTGAGGCAAAAGTGTCTATCAACACCACTCTCAAACCACACTTTGAAAAAGTACTTTTTTTGCTTGCATGTTATCGTTTTTAATATATATAATTTAGTAAGTTTGAGATGTAAACACATAGGACTCCACATTCACAGCACAGGTACAAACATGTAACAAGGACACAGTCCAGCACTATCCCCAGCCCTTGAGGCTAAGGCAGCCCCATTTGGTTAATTTAGCACTCCTACATAGTCCACCAGTTGGCCCAGGGCAATTTCTTTTTATATATCTTATTTTTCATGACACAGGATTGTTAAGCCTGTCACGGTACTGGGTCTGTGACCCAGTATTTTGTGTTTGTTTAAGTTATATTCCTTGATTATTTGTTATTCGTGGCTTTGGTTTTCTTGGTGGTTTTCTGTTCATATTATATTTATAGTTTCTGGTTTCTAGGTCTCTGGTCTGTTCCTGTTCTCTGTGTGTTGTATGCTTAGTCTTAGTATTCTGTCTTTATGTCTTCCCTATGCTCCACATCAAGTTACTTTGGTCTCTGTTCTCCATGTTCCCTCTGTTCCAGAGTCTGTCATGTTTCCACATCTCTGTGTCAAGTCTGCGTCTTTGCAAATGTCTCGTGCTTCCTGTTTTACTTTGATAGTCCTTGTCCTATGTCAGTGTATTCTACTTTGCTTCCTTTGTCTTGTTATGTCAGATTAGCCCCAGCTGTGCCTCCCTACTGTTTTTCATTCCCTTGTTACTCCTGGTGTATTTAAGCCCTGTGTTTTCCTCTGTCCGTTGTTGCGTTGTACCCTCACTGTGCTGTGGTTTTCTGCTGTGCTTCTGGCAGTGTTCTGGTTCTCTGTTTCCTGGTTTTGTTTTCTAGTTTGAACTTCGTGTTTTAAGTTTCTAGTTTAGTTTTCTTGTATTTCATGTGCGAGTGTTCTCCAGCAATAAAGCTGCCACCTTTAGTTAATCATTCAGTCTCCGAGTCCTGCGTTTGGGTGCTACATCCTGCCTGCCATAGCACACACCCTGACTGAACGACGCAACCAAGACACAGACCCAGCAGACTCAGCCCGTGAGCAGGACATCCTCTGCATCCAAAGCCTGGTGATGCAAATTTCCCACGCCTCAGATTCAAAGACATTATCTGTTGGTCTGAACGCCATCGAGGCCATCCTCGAGGGAAGTCCATACCTTTGCCAGGTCTCTGGATTTTTGGACTTCATTCATGATCTAAGGTGATTCAAGCTCTGGAACTAGCTGATCTCATCCACTCCCGGGTTTCCACGCCACCGCAGCAGCAGCGGCAGCAGGTAGAGCCCTCCACAACACTGCACCAGTGGCAGCTACAGCAGAAAGGCATTTCCACATCCCAGCTGCAGAATATCACCTCCATGTGTCGAGCCGACCATTGTTCACCTGCTTCCTTCCTGGAGGCGATGTGATCGGAGGATGAGGAGTTGGTCTCCAGCCTCTCCTCACCACTGCCAGATTCCGGGACTTCTGAACAGCCGGCTGTGGTGAGTAACAAAGACATTTTCTACTCACCTGCTAAAAAATTGACTGTTTGCTCTGGGGCAGTGTTTTGTGTGGGGAACAATGAAGCCCGTTTTTCTTGTACTCCTTCCGAGGCAAGGATTATTACCATGGACACTGTTAATTTTGAGGACTTGCATGTTAATCCTGTGAATAAGAATTTTTTTTTTTCCCCCTCCTCTGCTCCTTCAGTCAACCCTGAGTCAGTCAATCCCAAGTCTGTCAACTCAGTGACTGTTCATTTTGAGGAAATCTGTTCTGACTCAATGGATTTTAAGAACAGTTTCCATCATGCTCTTTCCGAGCCTGGGACATTTATTACAGAGACTGCGAACTCCTGCTCAGAGGATTTAAAGACTGTTTCTCCTAAGAGCTCAGCCGAGCCGCCTCGGCTTCCTGTTCCCGCTGAGAGCTCAGGCGAGCTGTCTCAGCTGTGTGCAGCCTCCGCTGAGAGCTCAGGCGAGCTGTCTCAGCTGTGTGCAGCCTCCGCTGAGAGCTCAGGCAAGCTCATCCAGCCTGCTATGAACTGTTTTGCTGCAGCCCGAGAGGCGTCCAGAGCTGGCTTGGTGTCCCACGCAGCTTCAGCTAGCTTCACCTCTGCCAGAGGTCTCCGCACCTGCTGGCCATGTTTCTGTTCCGCCAGAGGCTTTCGCACCATCTGGTTCAGTTTGTTCCCATTGGGAGCTCAGGAGAACCGCTCCAGCTGTCCGCAGCTTCCACGCCACCGTCTGCGTCCGCTGGGGGCTCTGAGGAGTCCATCTAGCTGTCTGTGGTTTCTACGCTGCTGTCTGTGTAGGCTGGAGGCTCTGAGGAGTCCACCCAGGTGTCATCTGCCTCCGCTGGGGGCTCTGGAGAGTTCGTCCCACTGTCTGCGGCTTCCACGCTGCTGCCTGTTCTTGCTGGTGGCTCAGGAGAGCCCATCCAGCTGCCAGGGCAACTTTTGACGCAACTGTTCGCGGCTGTCACACCGTCACCTGTGGCTCCACCACCCATGGCTTCCACGCCACTGCCTTCTCAACTGCCAGCTCAACCACCAGCTTAACCATCCACAGCTGGCATACCACCACAAGCTGAACCGCCTGCAACCGCCACGCTGCCATCTGGTCCAGCTGCGTCTCCGCCAGAGGTCACCGTGCTGTCTGGTCCTGCTTGTCGGCCGTCTGCCAAGCTGCCCGTGAGCCTTCAGGCTGGATGTGCTGGACGTGGACGTCCAGCATGGCCTGCACATCGGCTTCACCCACGCCGCTGCTGCTTTCTGTGCAGTAGGCCTCCGGATTTGCTTTGCTTGCGCCGCTTTCCACGCGGCCGATCCCCTGAACTGTGTCTGTGCTGCCGCTTTTCAGGCGGTCGGCCTCCAGAGATGCTCCAGCACCGCCGCTGGCTTCGCAGTCAGCCTCATGAACTGTGTTCTGGATCCCGAATGGTTTTGTTTTGGATTTTGTGTGTTTGGACTTTTGTGCTTTGTTTTGGACTCCTTGTGTTCCTGGTTTGTTTTTGTTTTCTTTTGAGATGACTCCTTGACTCTCCACGTCTAGTTACTTTGGTCTCTGTACTCCATGTTCCCTCTGTTCCAGAGTCTGTCATGTTTCTACGTTTCTGTGTCAAGTCTGCGTCTTTGCAAATGTCTCGTGCTTCCTGCTTTACTTTGATAGTCCTTGTCCTATGTCAGTGTATTCTGCTTTGTTTCCTTTGTCATGTTATGTCAGCTTAGCCCCAGCTGTGCTTCCCTCCTGTTTTTTTTCATTCCCTTGTTACTCCCTGGTGTTTTTTTCTGTCCGTTGTCTTGTCGTACCCTTACTGTGCTGTGTTTTTCCTCTGTGCTTCTAGTAATGTTCTGGTTCTGTTTCCCGGTTTTGTTTTCTAGTTTGAGCTTCATGTTTTTAGTTTCTAGTTTAGTTTTCTTATATTTCATGTGCGAGTGTTCTCCAGCAATAAAGCTGCCACCTTTAGTTAATCATTCAGTCTCTTCCTCCTGCCTGCCACACAGCAAACCCTGACAGGAACAGCTTCTCTGGTGAGCCTGGTTAAGGACAGAGATGAGTTGGGGCCGGAGGCGCCAGATTCCACCATTCCCGCCTCCCTCCACCTTGATAACCATCTCACACAGGCCCAGAGAGCGGATGTTGCTGCACTGTGACAGCGTTTTGCAGATGTGTTCTCCCCCCTGCCCGGCCGTACTTCGCTCACGGAGCACCATTTGAAATGCAGCCTGGCATGACAGTGCGTTCCTACAGGCTGCCTGAACATAAGTGACACATTGTTCAAAAGAGTTGACTGAAATGCTGAAAATGGGAGAGATAGAAGAGTTGCACAGCACTTGGTGTAGCCCCATAGTTGTTGTGGTGGAGAAAGACGGGTCTATAAGGTTCTGTGTGGACTATCACATGGTGGATGAAGTGTCTCAGTTTGATGCTACCCCATGCCCCGGGTCGATGAGCTCCAGTTAGGCACTGCTCACTTTTTCACAGCACTAGATTTGACCAAGGGCTACTGGCACATTCCCTTATCTGCAGAGTCCAGGGAAAAAACGGCTTTCTCCACTCCGTACGGTTGGTACCAATTTGTCACACATCCGTTTGTGTT
>VVHJ01001885.1:38902-49833 GCA_015107715.1 Tylochromis polylepis
TGTGGATGTGTGTCGTTATATGTATCAGCCAGACCTGAATATTGTTGTGTCTCATTAGGGAGGATATTTTTGCTCCCACTATGTTTTATGTTTTCATGTCTGTGTGTGTGTGTAGGTGTGTGTCTGTGTGTGTGTGCTGAGGGAGAGAGAGACTGAAAGACTCAGAGATAAGAACAGACAGATAAGAGAAAAACTAAAAAAGGAATATCTATGAGGAGAAGAAACCATAATAAAAGATGAAAGAGAAATTTCTGCGTGGGAGCAATAAAAGACTCTGTGGCACACAGAGGACTGGTTAGTATCAGGGAGCCATAATAATACACAGCCCTGGGGAAGCAGGGGGCTTGTATCACAGCAGTTTTACTGTACCATTTGCCCGGTGCCCTATAGAAACCTTCAAACTCCAGCCTTGTCTTTTACACTTCCCTAGACAAATATCAGACCAGAGAAAATGGTTAAAATAAACCCTTGAAGTGTCAAAAAAATTTTTTTTAAGGTTTTCTCTGGTTAAAACATCTTTTCAAGGTTGCAGTTAACTATTTATTCTTCACACTACAGTTTAGTTCAGGACACTTCTTCAGAGGGCTGTGTCTTTTATAAAGACAGTCAGGTATCTTTATATTAAACACAGCAAACCCTTGTTCTATTATACCCTCAGTAATTTGACTTAATAACATTTTGTGAGAGCTCAACAGCAAGCACCATTTTATTTTTCAACCAAAGTGTGTCAGTGAAGCTGTGAAAATTGGGTTTCTTAAAATCACAATAAGGACTGAGGAACTCTGGCACAGGCCCAGACACAGTAATTACGCACTTCTCTACTGAAAGACAAGAAAGGAGGTCTTTCTAATGTAATCTCTTCTTTTGGGATGTAAGTCAGGGTGAGAGGCAGAATAGAGGGAGACAAGAGAAAGAGTCAGAGGATAGAAAGACAGGCAGTGCCATTTCAGGCTCACAATAAAGGCTAGATAATATCAATCCCCAGTTATGATGATGTCGTCTTATTCCCTAGTCTGTGTCACAGCCTACGTTTCTATTAAAGTCAATGAAGTAATGCTCTTCTCTGCACAATGACTTACAGAGAGAGCTTCAGATATACTAAATATACCTTCTTTAGCTTAAATGTTGCAATACTTTACTGAACTGACAGGCTCTACTGCACGGCAGAACGCAGTGACTTATACATCTTATGAAACATATAATATAATAAAAGCTGCTTGTAAGTGTTTGCAGCTGAAATAGAGTATGATTTGCAGGGTACTGGATGTCTGCATAGAAAATACAAGCAAGCAATTCTGTTTTATGAACTTGATTAAAAATACAGATTAATCCCGTGTGTTTGCATTTATGTATGAACATGCATGTAATCTGTATATGATATGAAGAAAACCAGCCAGGATCCTTGTATAATCATTTCCTATACTGTGTTTAATCTGTGATCTTTGCTGGGCTTATGTATGTTTCCTTTGTGTTTAATAGCAGTAATGAGTGTATATTGCTTGTATTATAGGAAACCATTATCGTTCTATATGAAATCATTTTCTGCTTGTGAAAATATGAAATAAAAAGCAATAAATGCACATAAATTCAAACAGTGATGTATGCTATAACTACAGAACTGTGTATCAGTCTAGTTTTCAAGCTTTTGTGCACAATTAGAAAAACCAGCCAAGAGACCTTTGTAACAAGGCTAAACATCTATAGCTAACTTTTTAATACATTTTTCACTAATTTGTTCGAGGGACATCACTACACAGAGAGAGAGGGGGCATTTATGGTACTGTGTTTTATTTTATGTGGGTATCTGCAGAGTGGACATTCAATATACTCAGATGTACAGCGTGTAGCTCATTGCTGTGCATAGCTGGAATGTGGATCGGATGAACAGTTGGCTACATACAGGGATAGCTTAAAAAATACATTAAAGACATAATATAGAGAAAAAAAAACCCAGCATGAAGAGCACAAGAGTGGCCGCAGTACATACTTTTCGTTGTTTTTAACACTCAGTTTCAATTCAGCTCTTTGAATCTTGTGCCTTTTCCAAGGCTTGCTGAAGGACTAATAACAGCACAAGCAGGAACAGCCCACAGACCGGTTGTTTGTGACACCACTGCCTGTAAACAGTTACAACAGGTAAACAATGGTCTGCAAAGCTTGGTGTAGGCTCTACATATGATCAGCGCACAGCCATGTGTAAGCCAGAACATTGCACAGTATAGATGTTCCTCACAGTTAATGTATTCTATAGTGAATGCATAATGTTGTCGTGCCTTGCTAAATATATAATGATATACAGTATAGTAAGCATACTCTACATAGTTCACCCATGGAGTCTAATCAGTGATGCAGTGTCATCAAGAAGAAATGGCAGCCTGTCAAGCAGGATTAAGAACACATTTCACAACAATAACTACCACAAGGAGTTTATTTATTTGGAAAAATATGCTTACGCAGTTAGCACAAAAGTGTGTGTTTGTAATTACTTTATACTGAACCAGCATTCATCTTTCACATTTTAATTATGTGACAGCAATTATATTATTAATAGTGCAGAAAAAAATATGCCAAATAAAATTAATTCATTTTCATGCCAAGCCTAATTTATAGTTCTCTGCCTGGAGTGCACAGAGTATTGAATGACTGAATGATTTCAGACACAGCCAAGACATTAGGTGCACAAGCTAACATGCTAACATCCACAACTAGCATTTGTAAGTCACAAAAAAAAAAAAAAGATAGAGGAATATCACCAGTTTTTTGATGTTGAATTGGAAAAACATTTTTGACCAGGTGGTGGTGCCAGAGTAAGTTAGTAGGGACTTGCCAGATTCAGTAAAGAAAGAATGTGAACAAAACATGAAAGCTAAACCAGGTTTTTATAGCACAATATCAACATAAAAAACTGATGCTTGCCTCGTGGTGGAAACTGGTAAAAACAAACAAACAAAAAAGTTATGCTTCTTGAGATATTTCAATCTGCACCAAAGTGGTGGACTCAAACAGCCATACCATAATGACTTAGAATAAGAACCAAAATCCACAACTTCAGAGACAAGGCATGGTTAAAAGTCTTCGCTGAAGTAAAAAGATTTGTTACACAGGTAGTAATAAAGTAAACAGAGCAAATGGAGAAGGCTGAGGCAAAACCAGGTAACTGACCTACAGCAAAAACAAACTAGAAAACTATGGGAACACTGCTGGACCACTATCTGCAATCAACAAGCTGGCAGAAAACTAAGGCGGTATATGCTGCTTAAATACACAATGAGACAATTAGACACAGGTGAAACACATTAGGGCCGAGCAGGTAATCATACAGGAAGGATAGAGAGGGCAGGGGGAAGGCGGACCTAGAACATGAGACAAATGTGAGGAACAAAGCATACACAGAAAAAAGACAATGAAAAAATATGCAATAACAACAACAACAACAAAAAACAGAACATAGCGTAAATAGACAGCTTAAAGCTTTAAGAATAATAACAAGAAATATCCCTGCATTAGATCTACAAAACACACTGTTATCCATACTAGCGTGAAATATCAAAAACATTTTTATATCAGTGTGTCTCCACACATGGCCATGCATCTATGCCTAAATTTGTTCAGGCATAAATATGCCTTTCACTGTGCACGTGTAGCAGTATGCAGTACATTAATGTGAATAATAATCCAGTGGATGCTGAATCATGCTTTACATGTGCGCATGTTAAACTGTGATCTCTGTGATTTTCTGCAAAAGGAGACTACTCATGTGTGTACGTGTGTCCGTCTGTGTATGCGTGTCTGGGTGGCCGCAGGGAATATAAGCAGTGCCACGAGATATTCAACAGGAGAGGTTTGTGAGTCAGCAAACCTGAGGGTTTCTGACTCACAAACTAACGACTGGTGGGTGGTGTTTGTGTAAGTGTGATGTTTATGCATGGGTGCGCAATCGGAGTGATGTGTGCGAAAAAGCCACATGTTTGTGTCCAACATGAGACTATGTGAAAGGGCAAGATTGAGGTTGATAATTAGAAATGAGTGGATGTGTTAAATAATTGTCAAAATGTATCGTCTTTCTCACGCTGTACACGTTATGCATCGTACGACTGATTGCAGTTGTATAAATACAAACTTTAAATCATTTCTTTCTTATCCAATGAGAGCCATGTGTCCCACACAAAGATTTGGTTCATGATCATGATTTGCTGCCAAAATATAATCATGGGCCAAAACCTTTCATGAATTAAAACTAAATAGGTTAGCCCAACCCAAACTACAGGAAATTAGTGTGATGCTACAAATAAGATTATCATGCCATGTCGAGATGCTTTTGCAGATCATCCCAAAAAGTTTCTTTTGTAGATTAGCATACCTCTCTTAGAACATCACATGCTTATAGTCAAAGGAGATTAAGGACAGATGAC
The DNA here is from genome assembly GCA_015107715.1 of Tylochromis polylepis. Classification (NCBI taxonomy): domain Eukaryota; kingdom Metazoa; phylum Chordata; class Actinopteri; order Cichliformes; family Cichlidae; genus Tylochromis; species Tylochromis polylepis. Next base: position 43,315 of record VVHJ01001885.1, read on the forward strand.
ATAGGGTAAAAGAAAGTATGGAAAAAGGGAAGACTCCACTTAAGAAATAAACTTACAAATGAATGAGGAGGGGAAAAAGTAAAAACAGAATGCACAGTTAAAGAGAAAATGAGGGCTGCGAAGGGGATAAAAGCAGCAGGACCTTGAAAGACAAAGAATGAGGAAAACAGGGGAGAGGAAATATCCCCTAAAGCGATTTCTTCATATTTAGACAGACAGACAAACAAAGGAGTCAGCCTGCCAACTCTGCTTACCAGACTGATTCAGATTCACTGTCTGCTGCTGACTCCAATATGCTGCACAGATCAAGTGTTCCTAAACATTTAAAGTTGGGAAAATTCAAAACATGTATCACTGCTGTAGGATCTGCTTTTGTGACCTTGACATCTGGATGATGAGCTAAATCCACCCTTTGACCTCTGTCAGTCGTGTCCTAAGAAATGTAACCCTGAACCTGAAATAAGGCAGGAAACACCACTGACAATAACGCGATGTTATTTTTGACAGGTTACTACAAAATTGTAGTAAACATATTACACTTGTATAATCTGTTTACAAGCCAGTAAGTATTGTTCCATAGTCACTGCATTTCAATTAATTTCAGGTTTAAAGTTTAAGGAAAAAAGAAATCAATTGATTTATATTCCTTGTGCTTCCTGTGGGTACTTTACTCGCAATCTGGAAACCCACTGGGTAGCGTGCTCACTTAGTCTCATGGGCAGCAGCCAATTTTTTAGGTCTTCAGATATCCAGATCAATATTTCCTCTTCCAATTGTTTGTCACTGTTAACGAATGCAGATAATCCGAAAAGTGTGTTTACTTGTATGCAGTTAATGCCGGTAGAAATAGGAAGTGGGCCAAAGGCTGTTATCAGCTCCAGGTTTTTGAAATGTTAAATTTTAGTGATAGAGTAGCTGGGTTTTTTGTGTGTGGTTTATTTTGTATGTTGGCAGCCACAAGTTAATCATGTTTTTATTGAATCTAATATTATATAAATTGATCTGGCAAGCAGTAAACATTACTCCACTAAACTAATAAAAAAAGTGTGCTTGCATCTCCCAGTAAGATTTGTTCAAAAGATCAGAGGAATTGGAAACAGAAGAACTGGTGTTGTAAGGTGTTTAATTTTTGCATTTTAATTCATTTTTTGTGTTAACACATTTGTTACAAATTAAATGGAAATTGTTGGTAATCTGCTAAATGTAATGTAATTACAAATAAAGCTCATGTTGTCTTATTTTCACATCTGGTACCTATGATTTCTGGGAAGAAATGCGAAGATTTATCTTATCTCATATTATTTATTTATTCATAGCTTTGAGCTTATCTTGGATTTTTTTTCCTTAGGGAATCACATTGTTTATTTTTCAAAACTTTACTTATACGAATTCATGAAAAAGAGCAGATGTTAAGACAGTAACTTCAAATCAGTTCTTCATTATGCAGACCTGACCCCAAACATGTAATTTGCTTATTAACAGTGAGTGTATTTTGTTTTTAAAATGGATTCTTATCATTTATATCTGCAAATGGCTCAGGTTAAAAAGCAGATTAAGGTTGTTTTACACACATTCATCATCCTCCACTACTTTTTCTCTGCAGGTTCTTGTTATATTTGTTAGTATGCAGTCAACACAAGCTGATGATTTTAGTTAGTAGGTAGTTGCCAGGTAACCTAATGGCATCACCATATTTAATGCATAGAAATTTTGTGGTTATAAATTAGATGTTATTGTTCAATAATTTATAAAAGCATAGATACAATACTTTTATATGTTGTTATAGGTTTTTTAAATGCTAAAAACGGGTCATTTAAGCCCATTGCTGGGTAACATGAAGTCATGATGTCTGATATAGATAAGAACCTGCAAGGAAGATGTGTGAAAAGTTTGGTTGCTCCAAAGGAACAAAACACAGAGATATTTTGAGTATTATGGTAAGATTAGAAATCTAATATGAAATGAAGGGAGTAGACATGACTTGGGAAAATAGATGGATGAAATGTATTGCTCCAGAACTTGTTCTGAGCCAAACTATTGTACAGTATTAAGGCTTGGCATGTTTACATTCTGGGATCCTAAGTAAGGCATTTTTGTTTATATTTTAATCAGGTGGAATGAGCTTGAGTGACTTTTTTTTTAAAATTAGACATTTGCAACTGATTTAGTGCACATGTATTTATGATGAAGAAGACTAGCCTTAATTTTATTCGTTTTCAGTTTTCTCTGTTGAACACTGAGTAATCATTGGTATAATAAGAATGTATATGAAATGATTGACTCACAAAAGCAGCTGGTTTGACAGCAGTAAAGATCATCCAATGAAAGGAAACTTTTGATGTTTGTGCTACAGAGGTTGTTTTGAGATGAGATTTAATCAAAGTTTGAGCAAACACTTTTATCCTCTGTTTCTCAGAGATTTGATTGGCATTCACAGTAATTGCAAAATATGTTTACATCTAAGATTACTGTGTATTAAAGTGCTTAGCATTACATAACTTTGAAGGGCAATCCAGCATGAAATCTAACCTCTTGTTTATTCACCTCAGTAACACAGTGAGGTTGCCGTTTTAATTCTTTAGCAGTGGTTAAGTGTCCTGTGTTGAAATCACTGATTGTAGCAAGTTCAGAACTATGACATGAATGAATGCATGCGTCCATTCAGAGCACTGTAGTAACACTTCAATGCACGCGTATGCTATCCAGCTACTCATAGTGCTCTGCATGTAGCTGTACTTGTCAGTGTGAACACATCTATGCACACAAAACACCATGTGTAAGTATAAAAGTATGCAAAGCATCTGAAGGATTGCAGGTTTTCTACCAGATAAATTGCTTATAAGATATAGCAAAACACCGGTGTATAGCATATGAACATTCAATTATACAGATGATAGCATTTCACACTAACCTGGCTTAAGGATCAGACAACTGGAAAACATAAAAATTGGAGTTCTTTAATGTCAGTGTGGAAATGCAAATACACGCTGTGGAGAGAGTATTTTGTGGTATGTTTAATACTGTCTTTAATCTTTGTCAGAGGATCCACCAATCAACCATTCAGTGAAACAGCAATTTAACAAGTGTGCACCATTGCATCACTGCACCACAATGGATGGTTTGACAGATGATGACAGATAACAGAGACACCACCCTTTTTGTCACCCAATTATTGGGTTTAAATTTCTTCATTTTAGGAGAAATTTAAATTGTAACTGTCAAGACAACTTCATGATGTCACTTTAACACAGATGAGGTCAGTCAACATTGTTACTGTAAAACTTTTTTTTTTTTGCAAAAAACCCATCTGAATTAGCATGGATGGAAATGTGTCCTTTGTATGATGAAAAATGTGCTGGTCCATGCTGAAATAAAGCTAATGCATTAACAATGTGATTCCAAGTAAATTCATGGATAGCAATGAATTTTTTCTTACCTCAGTAACATCTAACTGAATAGTGACTCTTAAGGTCCCACCCTGATAGTTGCTCAGTGAAGCTCAGTACTATTAAACTAGTTTACAAGGAACACTATGCAGATTCCAGAAAGTTTTCCCTTTATCTGGAGCTACATACCATCTCAGCTGCTCTTCAAAATCCACACACATTTTACTTTGCTGTCTTTTTTCCTCTCTTTGACTTCAACATTCCTTTTCCTTTGGGAAAAGTAGCAGTTCACCGATCAATGATGATTGTGGCAGATGTGAAAAGGTAGTGGTGTGTGGGTGTCAAAAAGTACACATATCACAACACAGCATAAAATATACCTCGTTGTTACCAGGTCTTATGATTAAGAAAGAACAACCTGAAATGAACAACACATGACATTACACCATGACATATTTATTTAGCAAAAACTAAGGCAAAATAAAGAACTGCTGACTGAAAAACTAAGAATACCTCATGATTCACAAGCTTGTTAAAAAACCTTTAGCAACAATAACTTGACGTAACTGATAACGTCATACAAATAGTATGACTTTATCAGTCTGTCACATCATTGCAGAGGAATTCTGGTCCATTCTTCTTTACAGTGTTGCTCCAGTTCATTGAGGTTTGCATGCATTCCTTTATGCACAGCTCTCTTAAGGTTCTTAAGGTGGAATGATGAACTTTAAATTGTTTGGTAATGGCTTTATAATCCTTCCTACATCGATGAATCGCAGCATGACTGCCAGAACTTTAGTTTTAAATAGAGGCGATCACACTTGTTGATGAACATTTAATCAAGTGCATCTGATTGTCAGCACCTGGCTGCTGCTTACCATTTAATTCCTGTGGAAGCCATAAGGATATACTGTATTTTCACACACTGCTTCTGCATTTTAGTGTAGCTTTTGTTAAATTAACAATGACTTGATATAATACTTACAGATCCCGCAAAAAGACAAAATCAAAAAGACAAAATCAAGCTGACTCGGCTGAATATTGACTGTGTCGTCCAAACATACATATGGCTATTTCCACTGTGCCAATACATCTCTATGTTGGTCCAAAATCTCAATGCATCACAAAATACAAATATAGGAATGCGGTTTATTTTGAGATCGCCCAAAAAATATGCTTGTATTTAAGTTACAGTTGGTAAAACAATAGTAGCCATATATTTCAGAAAATTACTGAACCTTTTATAATTAATGGAAAGTGAATGTGTGGCATCTTCAGTAGAAGCAAACAGGCAGAGAAGAAAAGGCAGAGACAGAATGATGCATGGGTCTTTTGTTGCAATTTGCTGCAAATAAAAAAGTATAAAATTACATAAATCTTATACTTTAACATTAACCATGAGTTTTGTACCTAATTAAAAGATTGTAATGGTATTGAAACAGAAAAAACAATGCTGTTCTGTCAGTACATGGCACCATCAGAAACAGCAAGACACTGTCACAAATTGTCCCTGATGCATCCATTGGACAGTGAGTGTGAGCACAATAGTTAGAAAAGCCATGCTATAGGAATGGGTGACTGTGGCTTGTAGTAAAAAGGTTTGAGCTTTGAGTGCTCAGGTAGAGTAGAAAAGTGCTACATGAGTACCAGTCCATTTACCAGTTTGGAAAATGCTGGTCAAATGGGTTCTTTTAAAAGGAAATGACAGCCCAAAACAATCTATTTTCTTGTTCCACTAACCGAGATGCATACACCCACATGCACATATGCACATACTCTGGAGGCAGTTTCCATTGGGTTGTCAGAATCAGTAAGAAACAGGTGTTGTTCAAGCCCGGATCATCTGAAGAGAGAAAATGAGGCATGACCCATGTGCTCTGCTTAATGACAGCAAAATTGTGACCTTATCCTGCCTTCATCATTCTTTTCATCTTTCCTTGTTTCCCAATTCTTCCCATCCTGCATCTGTTCGTTTCCCTTTTACTTTCCTCTCTCACTTCAACACCCTTCGTCCCCTTTATCTCCTCTCACACACTCCTGGCTGCCTCACGCACCCTCATTACCACAATTTTCCTCCCATTGGAGTGACTCAGCAGATTTTTGACTGCCATCTCTCTCACTCATCTGGTTCTCGCTCGGGGCATCACATTCTCTCTCTGCGTGTGCAGAAAAATCTACTCTCAGAATCTGTTTTATTGGACATAATTAAATACAATATTGCCAAAGCATGTTGCATAAAGTTTAGAGGCAAAATATAAGAACCTGGAATATAAGTTGTGCACACAAAAAAGAAATTTAACATGTGGTAAGATTTAGTTAAATAATTTTGCAAAGGTATGGCTTCACAGAGGCTGTAGTGTGCCTTTATGAATTTTTGATAGCAGAACTGACACGTTCTTTCTGGATGGTTTGTTTCCATGACGCCAGGTGTGTGTATCTTGAACAATCTCAATAGCTGGTGTGTAATGTCTCTCTCAGTCTCTGGCTGCTTATAGTATTCATTTAATCTGTCTCTCTGTATTATCTGTTCAGCTTATTATTGTTTTCACCTTGTGAATTTGTGCATGTGTGTGTGTGTGCCATTATGGCTAAATGCAGTCTGGGGCAGCACAAAGGTGTTTTTAAACACTTTGGCAGGTTTTTATTTCTATTGGCAGATTTTGTCAACATGATTGCCTTCCAAGTGAGAAAGATACAGATAATAAACGTGTATATGAAGGTCGAGTTTGATGATGGCTGTGGTCTGACCCATTTCAACCTAGTGAAGTGTTCCCAACTAATGGAGGCCAAGGGGGTCACTAGCCACCTCACATTCATACACTCTTTATCTGGTGAATAAATATGAAATACTTCATGAGCTTTAACTACACCTTTACTGGGTAATACCCTTTTCTGTAACCATAAGCCCAACCCATCCTTGGTTGGGCGTTGGTTGCTTTGTTTCCTGCCTCACAACTATTCCATTTAAAATCTTGTTTCCATTAGATTTTATGATGATGCTGATGAAGGCCACATGGTGAAAAGTGCTGGTCTAACAATAAGGTTGTTTCTTATACTAAAACTGTTGCTGGAGCTTTTTTGTTTTGTTTTTTCGTTCTTGGTGATTTTTTTTTTTTTTTTTTTTCCATAAACT
>VVHJ01001890.1:2331-37395 GCA_015107715.1 Tylochromis polylepis
CTGCTGCGACCGGTTGGGGTGAGAGAAGGAAACAGGATAAAGACATGCTGTGGAGGAGAGACAGAGATTAATAACAGATATGATTCAATGCAGAGAGGTCTGTGAACACATAGTGAGTGAGAACACTGCCAACATACAGCTGTATGTTGGCAGTGAATTTGGAGTTGATGAGATGACTCACTGATGGCAATGAAATATAGATAAGAATCTTATCTTAGACCCATTTTATTAGCAGATATGTTGCTCATAAACTTGCAAAGAACCTCTACCAGAGCCTTTACCTTGCCTGCAGACTCTCATCTCTGCAGTACTCGCTAGCCTGTAGGCAATCTGCTTCAAGTTGGAGCCAAATACTTTAAACTTTGATTCATGACTCCAGAGCATCTGGCATGTCTTTTGCACAGAATCTAGGGAGTCATTTGGCTTTGTTTCCACATCAGAGAAACAGTTTTTTGGTTCTCAGTCTTCCAGTAAAAAAACACTTCAGACCAGACTATAGATGGGTATGCCAGGGTCCCACTGGTTTCTGACAATTCTGAGCTTATGGCACTCCACATTATCAGATTTTAAATAGAAGTTTTCTTAATTTGTCCTTCGTCTGCTGCTTTTGGCTAACCACTGTGTTGCTGGCACTCAATCTTGATTTTTGCAAGGAAAAATTCATTTGAAAGCATCTTTTTGTTTGAAAAGTACAGCTTTTTTTTTAATTTATTGTTTTAACAAAAGCACTATTTTCATAAATGTCTGCAATAATATATTTCATGGGGACACCAATGAAGAAGACTCAAAATAACCATGAGCAGCAAACGATTTCATTTGTTATGATTTTATTTTATTTTTTTACTTACTCGTTTAGCCTGGCTCCATTCAGATCAGCTAGTTGTTGTTTGTAGCATTCCAGATTGGTTGTACACAGGGAAGTTGCAAAGTGCCCTCTGGTGGATAAACTATAAAATGTCAGCACTCATTGTTGAAGCGCTGAAGGGTGTTTCTTCCATCTTCACTTCTTGGATTTTAATTTATTGGCCATTATAAATGCAGTACCAATAAATCGTCAAATATCTGATATGGGCCGATAATACCAGCCCACTGATAAATCATTTGGACTCTAATACAAACATATTCAAAATGCATAGTTATGTTTATTCTGTTCAAGTGTTGTGTCAAATTTTTAACAAAGAAAAATGTAGTTTGAAATCATTACTACTTCTCTCAAACAGGCCCAAAGAAACCGGAACAGCAACCACACAACGACAGACCATTCGCCTGTTGAACGTCGCAGCCTAATGCCTGCCGATGAGAACTGCCATAACGAGCGGGCACGGAAGAATCGCAACCGTCTCTCCTCAGGCTCACAGCACAGCAGGGACCACTCTCCTCTGGTGGAGGAGGACTACCAGGACCCCTACCAGGACTCTTATAAGCCTCACCGTAACCGAGGATCCCCAGGAGGCTACAGCCAGGACTCCAGGCACCGGCTTTGAGCTGTGGCCTGCTGTTAACAAAGTATAGGCCTGTGTCTCTTTAAGCGACCACCATGAACACAAAGGGAAAGTTTGCTATTACATGATAAATCTATTATATTCACGTGGACTGAAACCACCTTTTATTTTGTGTCGTACCTCATATCTACTTTGGCCTTGGCTCCTGACAAATGGGCATTTGAACCCCAAAATAAGAATCCCGCTCTTGCTTTGATGTGAACAAGGGACTGGATATGAAAGTAGCACAAGGTCAGAAAAGTTATATTTAATAGGGACAGCTGGACCTGTTTTAAATATGTCCCCAGTATGACATGTGAGTGAAGTACACTAGGCTCTTCTGGACCATTCCCGCTGCCTCAGCTGTTACTGTAGCATGCAGGTAGGACTGTAATTACAGGGACCACCTGACTCAGGCCAGTGCCAGACAGCATCCAGCGGTGATGATCAGCACAGAACTTGTTTGCACAGGTCCAGGAGCTGGTAGAAGGAGAGTTTAATGCATCTTTAATACTCAAGTTTGTGTGCCGCTGTCCTCGATGTGTGTGATAAGTCCTGTAAAGCTTGCTCCCGAATCCTGAGTTTTACAACTATCGTTTTAAAGTGACATGAATGGCTAATTCAGGGTTCATGCAGTAGCTTCCTGTGCCCTTTCTTTTTAAGTGCTGTTTTTGTCATAAATCATATGACGGAAAAGGAGAAAAATCATGCAGATACTAGTACATTTCAAAGCTCCACAACCTCAGGAATGAGAGGTCATTTAGACCTAGAAGTGTAGCGTTTATGTTCTCACCCCTGATGGGAGTGTGATTCTGAGAGTTATGTTATGTTAGGTTTTTTTTTGTGATTTTATGATTTCGTTTCTTGAAAAACAAAACAAAACAAACCTGTTTTTCCAGCACAGAAGTCTTTAAAATGGTCACGACAGCACATTTCTCACATGCCATGTGTTAATCAGCTGCTGTTGTCTGTCATGTCTGGGTTTCGGAAGACATGGATTTAATAAGATGTGGGGGTTTTGTGAGTGACTTATATTGAGGGCTTCCATATAATACACTCAAAAATAATCAAAGGAAAGAAATCTTAATTTGTGTAAAGTTCATTTTCCAGAGCATTAAATTACATTCCATTTATGTCATTTATATAAGAGCATTGCATACACCCTCTGAACATTAGACAAAAAATATATTAGTAAAAGGTTTTATAAAGTAATACTAAACACTTTCCTTGAGTAGCAATTTAACATGCACCTCTTCCATATTCTCATTTACAGCTTTTCTGTGTATTCTCCTTGAGTTTTATTAAAGACTACTGATAAGTAAGAAGCTGTCTAAAAGCACTTGGGCAGGACTGCACTGCCTTTGTTAATAGTGTCATTTACATGCTACTTTTATGGAAATGTTGAGCAGCCAGTTCGCCCCCATTTTTCAATTTATATGTACGCTGCCAGCTAATATGGGATTAATCTAGCATTACCTTTTAACATGACATATCCTTGTATATTGTAATTTAATATTTCGATATTGAAAAGTTCAGTTTTATTTCAGGTCATAGAGCAGAGATCTCATTGTGCTGTGAGTCTGGAGAGGGAAGACTGACGAGGAGACTTCCTTTCTTATTTTCCTTACACAGTAGCTTTTATTGTTGTAGTTTCAAAACAGTGGAGCATAAGCAGCAATTTAAAAGATCTGAATACTGCCCGTGAGAGAATGATGCATTGATTAGAAGTTGTGTGCACTGTCATTTTACAACTGTAATGAAATAAACTGCCCTTATGCTGTTGTATGGATACCAGTGGGTTTTATTTTATTTTTTTTGGGGGGGGTGTTTGTTTTGTTTTTTGCTTGTAGAAATAATCATAAAAAATTATTTACCTGTTACAATATGCATTAATGCGACAAGAAAACTTGAAAGTGCTTAGTTTTTTCCATCATAGAGAAAAACCACATCTTGATATAATTTATTTTATAATTATTAAACCTTTTGTAGAATAAGTTTGCATATAATATAATATAATATAATATAATATAATATAATATAATATAATATAATGCTTTTCTTTCCTTATAGCTCTTTTTTTTCCCCTTATACCAGACACGCATGCGCAAGATTGACAGCGCAGGGCACTTCACAACAGCCAGCTGATACGAACTAGCAAGTGACAGTGTTTCGCGTTTTCGGTTTTGTTTTATACAATAAATCAATCGTCGGACCTCCATTTTCACCCTGTAGCTCATGTAGAGTAGAAGTCAGTTCATATAAGTATGGTGGTTATATTTGAATGCTTTGGCTTTGGTCGTCGTTGTAGTTAGCAAGTTAGCTAGCTAGTTGAAGTTGGCAGGACTGAACATCAAGGCTAGCTAGCTAAGGTACAGCGAATCGTTACAAGCTGGCATCGAAATTCATCACCGTCAGTCATGGGAATACTATTTACAAAGCTATGGAGGCTTTTTAACCACCAAGGTAAGAATGGTGTTGCGGCATTTATCATGAAACTGTCGAAGGTGTAGGAGCTAAGGGGGCTCCGTGGTCAGAAAAGGCCCGCTGGTCTGCTCTCTCATAATTGGCCGTGTAACCAGTGTTCTGTCCCTGACGGGACGCTTATTGTGTCATTACTGGTAATCTCCGTGATTTTACACGTTGCCACATGGTTTATCGTTTATATTTAACGTTATGGTCAGTATTTCACCTATGATAGTTTTTCTGCGAACACGGCGCTCCTTTTCTGAATTAACTGTGTTAGATTATTTATGCTCTCCGGTTGTAGAGCGCAGATAGGCAAAACCTAGTAGATTCCTCCCTAGTGATCATGAATCAGTAAACAGGTCCTTGCGAAACCTCTGTAACATGAACCCCGACGTACAGTGTGGTGCGGTGTTCAGCCTGGATGACCGGCATTGAGACTAGAGATGGCTACTCCAACAGAGCACACTGAAGTTAGCTACATCAGCAAAATCCTCCACTTAACAAGGGGCAGCGAATGACTTTAGACTGAATCACACTGACTTTGTACTGCCAGTGTGATTGCTTAATCTTATCAGGTTAGTGTCAGGAGTTTTCTGACAGGTGACAAATTAAAGGAAGAATCTGAACCCTTGACACCTACAGTAAGGCCATCCAGCAGCTCTGTTGGGGACCGTTTGGTTGGTCAGTAGTGTGGGTTCGCTTGTCCACTTAGAAGGAAGGATCACAGCAAATACATATGAAGTCGTTCTGAGTGATCACACTTACCCTGTGATAAAACAGGTCTATCCAGATGGGTGTGGTCTCTTCTGTAGGGGCACAAAGGATCATTAAATGCTTTAATGTGAATCATAACATAAGAACAGGTCTTTGCAATCACCTAGCTTCACTCTAACTCTAGTTAACTTAACACACATGGGAGACTTTACACTGATGTGTTAGAGACTGTCGTTATGTACACAACAAAGTCATCCGTGTAAGGAGTAGTGTTTCAAATCTCTGCCTAATGGCCAGAGACATGTAGGAGCAATGTCAAGATGCATATAAGCTGTTTTGTGGCCAAACAATACTATAATAATGCATCTGAGTGAGAGGACCAGACAAAGAGGTTTTATTGCCATTTGCTCAACTCTAAACTATGCTCTTATTTTCTTGTACCCATCCTGTCCCTGAAGCCTGAAAAGCTTTTATTGTCATCCCTGGATATAGCCTCAGAGCTGCACTTCCAAATCTCATAAGTCTTACCATTTACCCAGCTGAAAGAGACAACCCAGTGGAAGAACAGAAGCACATTAACAGAGATGATATGTGATTAGACATTACAAACTGGACTGGACAGTTTAGTATTAGTTGGCATGAAAACAACCTTCTTCACAGTATTGACTTACTAATGGCTTCCAAGTTTACATTTCTGGCCATTTGTTTTAGAAATTGCCTCAGGCCATGCTATATTCTGGGCAACAGGTGGGATTAAAGTTGTACAGACAGTAGTAGTGTGGATTTTTTTAAGATGATCTAGTTTTTAAATATACTAATTTTTTTTTTTAATTAAATATTTGTTTCTTCCAATCCCCTCTCCTTTTATGCTGTTATATAGTAAATTACCTTTCAGTTATGCACAGTAAATTGGGCAGCACATGAAATCTGAAGATATCACATCACCTTTAACTCAGAGAAATTTTGGCTGGTGTTTTGCTGACTTTTAAGAGATTTCTTAAGACAAACAGTTAATAAAACACATGTGGCAGGCCAATTTAAAACAATAGCAGTTGTGTTTTGGGTGATGGGGTGAATCCACTCAACCACTGTGCAGCCCACATTTAAAGAGAATAACGGTTTGCTTTGTAAGAATATATGGAAGTAGCGTTGCTCACACCTGTGTGACCTTTATATTCTATTCACAACAGGGTTTTTTTTTTTTTTTACCCCCACTCCAGCTTCTTTCAGCTTTTGTGTAGTAGACAGTATAGTAAGCCCTATGCTGTCTGTTCTGGAAATAATTGTCTTCTCAGCTGTTTGATTTACTTTTTGTGTTTGGTAGAATGCATATATAAAGCTCATTTTTCACCTTGCACAGATCTGTTTGCAAAAGTTTTCACTTCCTCATTTTTGAGGTTTTAGTTTTGTTAACTGAAGGCTTAACTGTATGTGATAACACACTGGTTGTGGACTTTCTATACTTTCCTTGAATTACAAGTTGTTTTGTCAAAGGTTAGCTTGGGGACGCTTGCAAAAACTGAGTGTGGTAATAGATCTAGATACAATAATATACAAATATGATATAATAGGCATTCCTATTCTTTACTGCCCTCAAAAAAATATTGCAGAGCACATAAATTATTTTCACCTTCACTAGTATTTTTTTTTTTTTTTTTACTATTGTAAGCAGATTAACCTTTTCTATGTTCTCTGTCCTTCAGCATAACCGATTATAGGTCATATGTGCTAAAAGGCATAGGAGTATTCAAAACTTAAGAGCCAATAGGTCTCAACCAACAGGCTGATGCTGATATTTCTCTGTGTATCTGGTTTAAATGAGATTTTACAGCTTTTAAGTGGCTGTTTTATCTCATGATAGCAGTTCATTCTAAATAACACATGTTGGGTTTTCCGTGTACATTTACATACACAAAACTATAACACGTTGTTCAAACATAACAAATTGTACAGAATGCTGTAGTTGGAAGAGCTGCAGTGTGCTTGGCTGTAGAGATCTGTAAAAGTCAAACTTAGATTACAGTTATTTTTTGAAGATTAGAAAAGTAAAGCAAAGTTATAGTTTGATATATATTTATTTAACTTTCAGTCCAAAAACTCTGCAAAAAAACAAAACGCTGCAGTTTTTGCCTAATCTGTAAATGTCAGCAAGAGCTGTTACCCAGTAAGCTTATATCAATAGGAGACTTAATGCATGCTGAAGGTGTATGCTTTTGTGTATTTGTCGTGTGACGCAAGATTTTTCTATAAACAAAACATGAAGATAAATTTGTTAAGCTTAACGCATGTATGGGCCACAGTAGTGCAAATAGAAGGCTTTTTTCCCCCGCTTTTTCTGTCATGTACTAGTTTCATCATAGTGGTGGGCTGTATGACCTGTAAGGCATTTTCACAGTATATGGAGTTGTTGTTGTTGTTATTATTATATCATTATTATTATTATTGTTGTTATTGCAACCTCATTTTTAAAGCCCAGTTTTATTACAACCCCATGTTACTTAATTTTGTAAAATGTAAATTAAAAAAAGATTTGCAAATCTCATGACCTCGTATTCTATTCAAAATAGAACATAGAAAACATGAAATGTTCAAATGTTTCATGAAAAATAATAGCTTATTTTGATACCAGTGACACAAACAGTGAAACAAAATGCTCTAAAAGTAAGCATTACTAAAAAAGAAACAACTGGAGGATTTTATTAGGTAACTAATTAGGTTAATTGGTGACAGGTCAGTAACATAACTGAGTATAAAAAGAGCATTTTAGTAGAGCAGTGAGTTTCTCAGAAGTAAAAATGGACAGAGGTTAACTATTCTGCAAAAAACAGCATCTACAAATTGTGGAACAACTTCACAACAATATTCCTCAGTGTAAAATCTTGAAAGCTTCACCCAGTCTGTATCCAACGTTTTGCTTGTTTCCTGTTAAATGCCGTCATGCTTTTTAAAGTCTCTGCCCCAGTTTTCTTCCGTCTTCTACACCTTCCATTTACCATTGTTCTGTCCTTCATTCCAGGGCCTCAATACTATTTAGTGCAGTTATGGCAGACAATCCAGTTGATACTTGCCCAAGGACGTGCTTTAGTATGTTGTTGTTACAAATATTTTTAGTTTACTACTTGTTGCAACCCTCACATCAACACTCATAACATGATTGAAGGATATTTCTCTTACTTTTTATTTTTCATTTATTGGCCATTAGAAATGCTGGTACCAGTATATCAGCAAATACTCCTGGTCAGGCTCTAGTTAGGCCATAGACCTAGATAATAGAAATTGAAAAATTCCTGTTATTCAAGAAATTATGAGCAGTATACCAAATGTACTCTTATACCAACCAGCAATATTGGAACATAATAACGTTTTACATTTGAAAAGGACCTTTAGTTCTGTTGCTCTGTCTGGCTAGTATTTTACATAAGATTTTTTTAAAAGGGAAATAATAATCAGCACTTTGGTCCTTCACACTAGGCCAAAGTTAAAACCTTACCTCTGGCCTATGCTTGTGTCTGCTATCGGACATCTTACCTTTTGTTTGTATCAGCAGCAAGATAGAAATCGATCCTAGCTGTCACAACTTGCTTATCTTTTTCACTAAAGCTTTTTTGTGCATTAGAGAGATACGTCTATATGTTATATCCACAGCTGCTGATGGCTGCAGCCTGACTCTACAAGCTTGCTTTAAACCGCCCACTAACTCATCTGTAGCTGTGAAGGTACACTGTTCACAGCATCACAATGTCCCACTGATGCTAAATGTGTGAAGCTACACAATTTGTACCAAAGGACAGTGTGGAACAGTAAAAAGGTCGTTGTTTGAGTCCCTCAATTCAGACATTTTTTGAACCAGCTACTTTGTTTACATAAGAGCCATACATCAGTTAGTCCTTAGCAATTAAACCCATATATCGAGGTCACTGTTAGTCTGTGATTTCTTTGTCTTTTTTGCCTTTCAGAGCACAAAGTTATTATTGTGGGCCTGGACAATGCTGGCAAGACCACGATTCTTTATCAGTTGTAAGTATCCAAATCTGGCTTGTACAGTAAGCGTCTTTATATGCCCTCCCAGTTTCTTTTTTTTCCTCAAGTCATATAATGTATTAAAAATGGATGTGGCCATTCTGTGAATGTTGCTTGTGTCAAGAAAACCTAAAGATTGTTTTTATGTTAATAGTTCAATGAATGAAGTGGTACACACATCCCCAACGATCGGGAGCAATGTGGAGGAGATAGTCGTCAACAACACCCATTTTTTGATGTGGGACATTGGAGGCCAGGAGTCTCTTAGGTCATCGTGGAATACATACTACACAAACACAGAGGTACGAGATTATGTTGGCTCACTCCTGCTCAGAAAGGAGTATAGTGATTCTTGAAGCATCTGACTGAATGAAAGAAAACTCTGAAAACTTCCCCTTACAGTGCTGTTGCATGTGACTGTGCCTGTGGTTTGGCAACGATGAGATGCGTTGTTATTTAATTACTTGTCCATTATTTCTCCTTTTCTTCTGTGACAAGTTTGTAATTGTGGTGGTCGACAGCACAGATAGAGAAAGGATCTCAGTAACCAAAGAAGAACTCTACAGAATGCTAGCACATGAAGTGAGTACCGTTAAAAAGTGACAACGATGCTTATAATTTTGATGTAATTTTATTCGATATATTCAAATTAATAATGCTGGATTGATGTATTAAGTAGTGGAAACCATGTGTCCCATGCAGCAAGTTGCTTAATTTTTAAATTTCAAACATTACTGAAAATATACAAGTGGGTAGCAATAATTTGACCAGTTAAAACAAATGGAAAGAAATTACTAATTCTGTTTATTTAGATTAAGCAATCCTTGGACTGCTTTGGAATTTGCAGAACAGTTAAACACAACAAAAACCGCAAATAAGACAAAACGCCCATCTACTTGAATCAGTTTTTACAGTAACAGTTCAAAAGTAAAACTTAAAGCCCATCGTGTAAATACAACAGATGCAAATTTACTATTTTAATACCTTTGTCTCCTACATTTTCTTCAAACATAAATCCATGTTAATAAGTGATTCTGAAATACTGTTTTCTGGTTCGTTGTATGTATACTGAATATGAAATGTACTTTGAGTTAATGCTATAAGGCATTTTTCAGTAAATGAGATTTTGTCACACATAAAACAAAGCAAACAAATGTTTCTTTATCTTGGCTTCTTTTGATGTTTCTTACCTGCCCTCCAGGACTTGAGAAAGGCAGGACTGTTGATCTTTGCTAACAAGCAGGATGTGAAAGGATGCATGTCTGTGGCTGAGATCTCACAGAGCCTCCAGCTTACCTCCGTCAAAGACCACCAGTGGCACATCCAGGCCTGTTGTGCCCTCACGGGAGAGGGGTGAGGATATAAACTTGTTATATGAAAAATGTAATTTACGTATGCATTACTGATTATATAGTATTTGCTTTTATGCAGGGAAAATGTGCTGAAGGGTCAGATTTACTAAGTGGGGCAAATTAGCGTGAGGCTGCAATCTCAAAAATGCACTGGAGGGAGTGGAAAGTTGTGCGGGTGATCAACTAACATTGCTCTCATTTATTAACAAAGAAGCAGCCTGTTCATTTGAGAAATGACCCTCCTTCTACCAAAAGCAGCACAAATTAGCCGGCCATAAACAAGCAGACCTAATGAGGAAGCAAATAATCTACCAACCACAGTATAAGCGCAGCTTTCATACATGTGATTCTCTCCAGAAACAGCAATTCAGATCAATGAGAGGCAGCTAAAGTAGAATGTTTCTGTTCAGTTAGAAATAGCTGTGGACTGTATGTGGATAAATCTGAAAGCTCAGGAAGGCTAACAGCATCTAACAACTGACTTTTTGATCTGTAGAAGAACACGAAACATTATTTACCTTCAGGTCTCGACCCATTTGTACGTTAATGAAGTTACTGTTTTGTGCATAAATGCACTTAGTGGTCCTTGTTTTTTATTTCTTTTTCTTTTTTCCTGCATGTTGTTTGACACGGCAGGTATTTATAAATGTCATGTTAAGTCCCATTAATTGCTGTATTCTGGCAAATATAATATGGTATGTCATAGATCTGACAGTAGACGCTGTAGCAGAGCTGCGTATATGTACTGCTGAGAAAAAACAACATGCAGAGACTTTTGTGCACCCTAGAGCTTTCATCATGTTAATTATGGAAAGATCTCTGTGTACAAATTTGACGAAAAACTACAAACCCATCAGCCAGCTATAAAAAGTAAATTGGCTGCCTATAATAACCAATACACGAAACATCTGTTTTATCAGGATACCAATATTATTGGGGAAATATGTGTGACTTGGCTGTAAACATTCAGGATGGGGAAATAATGATGACTTATAGAACAGAGCCAAAGCTTTGGCGCTGGTGCTCAATTCTTTTTTTTAATTCATGCCAATTATGCACCTGAATACTCCTAGCAACAACTACCACAGCCACATCAGGTGCAAAATAAGAGATACTTATTCAGGGTGGAATTTAGCACACTTTGCAGTGAATTTTGTGATTAGTTTGAATATTCTTCATATTCTTTTACTAAATAACACCAGTAACAGGCCCAGAGTATTAGTAATTAGTTTCCCTTAACTTTTGTTCTTGTACAGTATAAAATTTTTTATCTTAATGCTTTTCTCTCCCACTCTCCACCACCAATATCTTTCTTTTTTTTTCTAACCTCTAGGTTGTGCCAGGGTCTTGAGTGGATGATGTCACGGCTGCGTGTGAGATGATGACTTTGAAAACGTTCATTAGGAGTGTGCCCCTTCTCTGTTATTTCTGCCTCCAGATATGAAAATGAGGATATGGGTGAGGTCAGTTGATGGATGGCCCTCTCCTCTTCCTTGTGACGCTGACATGGACAGACCGCTGCCAGGACTTTATATACTTCTGTAATAATTTATTTTACAAAAGGCATATGAACTCGGAACAAAAAAAAACAAAAAAAACCTTTTCAGAAGGACGCTGAACAACAAAGAGACTCAAACTATTTAAAATGAAATTTCTGCACGGTTTTCCTTTGAGCAAAACACAGAGGTCAGCAATGTTTCTGCCTTGGAACTCTACATGGACTTATTCTTGAGCTGCGTGTGAGTCTAGCCCATGGTGGCCTTGCAGTATTACCGAACTGGCTGTGGTGGTTTTTAATTGCCTCCCTGTGTGTACAGTCCAGTATTCTCTTCAAACTTGGTGCCTGCAGCAGAATGTTCAAGCGATTATGGCTGATGGCGACTGAAACATGCAGAAGGGAGGGTAGAATCAGTGTGCCCTCTTCCTTTCAGTCCTTGTTAATAATCACTGAAATAAAGTGTTTTTATCTGTTTCAGGTGAATTGCATTGTGTCATGAATGAGTATTTCTTTCTGGCGACTCTTTCTTTTTTTGAATGTGCTTTTTCCAGAGACATCTGTGAACCATATTGAATGCTGTGAATGTGACTGGACATTTTCTTTTTTAGTCCTTTAGGGGGCAGAATGTGTCACATGGGCTTGTGGGCCCTGATGCTTTTCAGGGACGATGACGAGCAGCTACAGAAGTATATTGGAGAGAGCCAAAGTGTAGGAAGGCAGAGGGATTCAGAAAGAGAAGAAGGGACTGGGTCTAAAATGCAAGCAGCACACAGTGCCTGATTAAGAGGGAAAGACAGTTGTGTAAGGACTGCATAGCAGGGTTGTCACAACTGAAACAGAAAAATCAAAACCAACAGAAACCAAAGCCAGTCTATGTTATAGGGTTTCCATTCCACTTCCATTGGTTTTATTTGACATCTGTGGACATTTAAATACATTTCAATAAATGTTTGGATATCTGTAGCACTGAGGTCACATTGAGGTGATTTAAAGCATTACTCATTCCATGAATTTGCAAATACTTGTATGTAAAATCCATTAGTAATATGCCCATTATTATTTTCTAATTCACCTGACTCTGCAGTTCTTCAGTTTTTATTCTTCTCTATTCTTCAAAAGAGGCTAAAAAGTCTCTCTTGGAGCGAAACCAAAGACCAGTCAGATGCTCTTCAGAAAATTTGGGGTGAAACCAAAGAGCCCACACACTATATTTTCTGTATGGTAAGGCTTGACCAATTTAATTGCAGTGAATTTAAGTGCAAAATGACCTGCAGAATGGAAAGTATTTACACATGTGGTGATGTCTAAAAATAAACACCAACACTTCATATTCACTAGACATGAGATATACCTAGGGGTTGAAGTGGGGTACGGCAGGTTGGGAGAACCCTTGGATCAGGGGTAGCAGTACAGCATGTGAAAAAGAATAACTTCTAACAATAATTTATATTCTTTGTCCCAGTAGATTTGTTTTCTTTGTGAACATGCTGTGATCTGTTGTTACTGTTACTGTTCTCTTTGTAGATTTAGACACCTAAATTCAACAACATGTAAGAAGATCTTAAATCTGCTGTCATGGCAGATTTTATTTATTTAGCCCAATGGTTTTAGAGCTTTTTCAGGGATGCCCCACTTCAGAAGCTGGTATATATAAATTCCTCTCCTGTCCTCTCATTGACTTACTGACTTTTTTTGTTCTCATGGATTCATTTTTTTACCCCTCAGCCAGTGGCTCATGGGGTGTTGTCACTCTGCCAGGGGGGCAGGCAGCGTGGACACCCAAGTTTGTGAATGCAAGAACTTGAGAATGAGGTGACAGGATTTTGAAATTCATACCATAGGTGCAGCTACTAAAAATCCCAGTGAGTTTGAATCTCAGTGACCTCGACCTCAAGGTCAGAGGTCAGCTTTTTTAAAAATAACATAGGACTTTCACCTTTACACCATAGGTTCATCTACTAGGAAGCTGAGGGGTAGCACTGGTGGCCATCACTATTTTTTCCTCCCTGGGACATGGGGACTCTTTAGCACAGTTCTTCTCTTTATGCTCACTATATGTTGAAGTTCCACAACCCCAACTTTATTTTCACCTGCACCTTGAATGAATGACGGGGATTGTATTGTGTTGAGAGTGTCAGAAAGACAGTGGGATAATGTTTTGTTTGTAATTTATTGACTACATCTTTCCATGCCTTCAACTAGAAACAACACCAGGCTGCAGCACACTGAAATTTAACTCGCCTATTTGATTGCTCATTAAGCAGAAAAGCTGGAATGCCATTCCAGATCATTCTGTCCTACTTTAAACTCTGGATATAGATTAAAAAAAAATTAGGAAAATTAGGAGGCATGGACTCATGTGCTTTGTGTACTCTTTCACTTTTCTCATACCTGTGCTGATTTGTTTATTTAATGATGCAAATGTTTGAACAGATGTCTCATTGTTATTAAAGCTCACAAAGCAGTGAATTTGGTCTGACAGCGTCTCATGTTGTCAGACTGTATATGTTTCATTAAAAGCTCTGATTTTATTGTAGTGGGCATGTCAACTCTGGGTTGGCTCACCTTAGGTCTTCAAAACGATCTTAATTCTTTGTGGCACCGATTCAACAAGGTGCTGAAAATATTCCTCAGAGGTTTCATCAATATTAACATGACAACATCACACAGATGCTGCAGATTTGTCAGCTGCACATCCATGATGCAAATCTGCAGTTCCACCACATCCAAAGGAGCTCCGATGGACTGAGATCTGGTGACTGTGGAGGCCATTTGAGTACATTGAGCATACAGTGACCATGTTTAAGAAACCAGTTTGAGATGATTTGAGTTTTGTGAAAAGGCACATTATCCTGCTGGAAACGTCAAGATAGGTACACCATGGTCATAAATGGATGGACATGGTCAACAGCAAACACTCAGGTAGGGGGCCCAAAGTGTGTCAGCCTGAAGATGGAACATTGCTTTCATGTTGTTTAAACCAAATTCTAATCCAACTGTCCCAAAAATACACCAGAAATTGAGGCTCATCAGACTAGTAAATGTTTTTCCAATCTGCTTTTGTCGTGTTTTGGTGAGCCTGTGCGAACTGTAGCCTCACCTTCCTGTTCTTAGCTCACAGGAGCTGCACCCGATGTAGTCTTCTGCTGTTTTAGTCCATCTGCTTGAAGTTATTGTGTGTTCAGAGATGCTCTTATGCATAATTTGATTATAAAGACTGGTAATTGAGGTACTACTACCTTTTTATCAGCTTGAAGCAGACTGAGCATTACTCTCTAACGTCTGGCATTAGAGAGACATTTTTTCCCAGAAAACTGCAGCTCATTAGATATTTTCTCTTTTTTGGGCCATTCTCTATGAACCCTAAATGATTGTGTGGGAAAATCACAGTAGATCACAGTTTCTGAAATACACAGACCAGCCTGTCTGGCACCTTTCTTTCTAATTCTGATGCTCTATTTGAACTTCAGCAGGTCATTTTGACCATGTCTATATGTCTCAGTACTTGTTACTACCATGTGAACAGCTAATTAGATATTTGTGTTAATGAGCAGTTGAACAGGTGGAGCTAACAAAGTGGTCGATGAGTGTGTTCACAACAATGACGCTAATACAGACTGTTCAATCATCTATTAACCCTTTAAGTATCATACAGGCTGCCTGGATTTATTTGGTCATTTTGGCTGTAAAAGGGCCAGAAATCATACTATAAGTGAATGCTTTTGCCCTTTTTTTTTCAGAATAACCTCAGCTTTCAATATCTGGCAGTCATTTTACATTGCTGTATTGTTATGACAATGGAACAACAGTTTAAAATGGAAAAAAATTAAAAAAAAAAACGGATTCTGTTTTTTCAGATTTATAGTTAAGTGGAAACTTAACTATAATGTGCCTTTAACTTAATTCAACATGACCAAAATGTAACACAACATCAACTTTAAATATGAACTATACTAAATATGTACAAAAAGGTTTTTGAGGCTGGCCCACTCAGGTTTTTACATCTCCAGGCCTTTTTTGGGGCGTTGCCACTTCTCCCCACCCGCCTCTCTACTCGGTGCGTCATCAATTCTTACCTGTGATTGGACCGTGGTTGCTCGTGCGTTCTAATGATGCACCGTAAAGCTCATCTTCTCGTCTTTCAGTAACCGTTTGAAGTGTCTCTCTAGCCCGACTGGTCGAGGAGCTACGGTAGTGCAAATCACCCATGGTAAAACCTAAGCGGAATTGACTTTTCGTTTTTTTCAGACAGCAGTAGCTTGTGAACGCTTTGTGCAACCGCAGTACACCAAATATCCCCGTAAAGCTCAGCTTCTCTTCTTTTCGAAAGCGTTCGCATTATCTCTCTAGCATAAACGATGACGGAGTTACAGTCATTTAAAGAACGTTTGTAAAAAAATAAAGGATTAAAAAAAGTATATTTTATTATTGAATCAGTCCAGCTCTTCCATACAAGAACCGACCAACATATTATTACATGTGTCTCATAGAGCTAGAAAACGTAGGGTAAATATATCATCATTTGTAAATTTTGATAGGTTATTATTTATGATATAACCTATCACATATAACATTTGCATCTTTTTTTTCTGGCAAAGTCCCTCTATGACTGACCATCTAGTTTAATTTTAAGCTTCTTACCTCACTGGGCTTCATATTTGTCCAAGGTGCTGGTGCTTTATCGTTGACCCTTGGCAGTGTTTGTGTTGTGGTTGTCTGTCCTGCAGCTGTTGTGTTCTGGTTTCACTGGTCATCAGTCATTTTTTCCAATGACTATGCATTACGTAGCCACCTCCTTGCGTGTCTTTGGCACTGGGATGGCAGAATCATAATAATCTTCAATGCACCATAAAATCTGAACTTTAAATAGTACGCATAATTCCAAAATAAATTGCAACTATTAAAACAGTTGTTTGATTTAGAAAATCAATAGGAAACTATATTTAATAATCCATCTGGGATTTTTGATGCCATTGACTGTTTTGTTTTGTTTTCATTCTACTTAGAAACAATATATTCCACTCTATGGGGTCAAGTAAGAAATATCCAAAATAAAATAAAAAAAATCTGAACTTGGGACTGAAATCTCAGGCCTAGAATATTTTTATCTGTCCTGATCAGTGTGTGTGTGTATTTACATAGTGTGTATATCATGGGTAGATACCTCCTGGGGTAACTGGAAAAGTGAGCTCACTCTTTCAAACATAAGTTGTTTTTGTTTTAGTTGCAGTGATGTTGCCAGTGAGGACCAAGCAGCAAGCATCCAGTTCATGAGAGAATTGAGGGTCACTACCACTTTCAAGAGAGGCACACTGAGCGAGAGAGGAGACATTCAGCTGCTGCTGTCCATCTTGGTCCTCGGGTAGCACCCTGCTCCTGGCGCACTGAGTGAGAGTAATGATATAAAATACCAGAGCGATAGAGGCACATCATTTGAACAGAAAATGCAGGGTACTTCTTGGTCTTCTATACATTTACAGTGAAGTGCTGTGTTAATTATAGCTGCCACTGGACTTCAGCTGTATGGTTGAGGTCCAGAAATAGTTCTTGATTTATTTATAATAGCAAAATGCTTTTTCTTTTTTTTTTTTGCATGTGGATCACATGAAACCTGAGTGTTCTGCTGTACCGGCTTGGAAATTCACTGTTTAAAAAAATTATCAGCTGCTTCACATTTGAGGTGCTAAACTATATTACTCTGATTTATAGAATGAAGAGAAAGAGATGACATCTAGAGCTGCCCCTGTGATGGCAGAAATATTGATTTCTTCTCTTGCTGTTTTTAACTTAACAGAAAGCAGTGGCCAGCTGGTGAATTGGCCATTACAGCTTACAGTTTATGCATTAATTCAAACTTACAAACAAGGTTTAAAATGTATTTTCAGCAATAGTAAGTGTAATATTTTGCACTTTTATGGTTGTTCATGTTTTGAAAATGTCTTCATTTGATGTGCACAAAAAACCATGTGACCGTGAGGAATACAATGAATTTAACAATTCTAAAACTGTTTTAGTGGCAATAAAACATGGAAAGATGTATTTTAAAGGATTACAATGTACAAGAATAATTTAAAAAAAATATTATTTTAGATGTTCCCAGTCCTAATTCCAATACATTAATCAAGACTTTCTTAGACATTTTAATTTCTAAGAGGCTTATTTCTGATTCACGGGGCATTGGTGGTGTATTAACTTTCTTCAGTCACATTTAAGTGGCAACACCTTCAAGTAGCTATTCATTTGTAATTGATATTTTTTGGAGGGAAATGCTCATTTCTTGGTTGGTATCTTCAGCTTGATGTTGACCTGATTCTTAACAGGATGTAGTCAGCTCAGGATCAGCTGATGGATGACCTCAACAGATCTGACACTGAGAACCATGCTCAGCTTTAAGCTAGCCTTCTCCTCACCGGCTCACACCTTGGTCATACATACTTCCATATCTTTTACAGAAAACAGCTTCTTGTCAACATTACACCTGTCACAAAGCCATTCACCCTGGGTAGCACTGTCACAGTTTGGCTTTACTCTTGTGTTCCTGAGTCCCCACTGCTAATGCCCACTGCCTTCCTCATAACTGTACCGCTGATGCATTACCCTCAACAGGTGCTCTTTTCTGAAAGGATCACATAGGTATATTTAGATTTTGAAACTCGAGAGCAGTGCTCTGTGATTGGCTGTGTCAGCCACATGATAACCTGGGTAGAAACCGCAGCTGTGTGCTGTCGCCCAGCGTTTCTCTGGAGGGAAGCTGGGGAGGCTTTGGTGGCTTGGGAGACCAATAAACTTTAACATAACCGGTAAGCAAAGGAAAGGATACAAAAAAGAACAAATGTCCATGTTGTCTGCACCCTGCATGGCTTTCCATCTGCTTGGAGATCCATTATTTCCAGTCTCTGCTGCCATCTGGATCCAAGAATACCCTGCTGAGGAATAAGGAGCGTGAACAATCTTTTACATATTGAAGGAGTAACCAAACGATCCAGAACTACAAGACTCTTCAAGTCACTTCAGACAAGGCCGTCCTTTGGATGTATCTGAAATTTCAGCAGAAATCTGAAACTTTTTGTTTTCTTTCCAAAGTCTCAGAACCTTTCTGTCTTTTTCATCCTTCTACCTCTATGATTCTGGCAATTTCTTTAGTTCTTTTGCAGAGAAAATATAGATATATTAATAAAAAGAGAGAGCATCCATGTACTAAAAAAGGTAGTTAGTATGCAATCCTATATTTAACCTTCAGCCTCAGAAGGTATTGCATCTCCATTTGCTAAACAGAGTCAGCCAATCAGGCTGCGGCATTAGCTTACATGTCAAATAGCTGGAGCGCTGTTGGACAGCTGTCGCCAACCTTCAGCCAGGAGGCACAAGTCTTTGAACTGTGTTGTGGCATATAAGGGAGGAGGGGTGGCAGTCACATATTCAAAAACAGATGCCTATTAAAATTAGTCAGTGTCACCTATTACAACAAACTCTGCAGATCTCCCTGTTTAATTATTCATTGAATCATTTGTAAGGTGTTTTACATATTGTGTTATTGTTTTGTTTAGGAATTGGGCAAATCACAGAGTCATTTGAGGCCCTGTTGGATGGAAAGTGAGGCTTCCTTACTGTCAGAGATTACTGCCAGACACCTTTGCTGGTATGGCAAGGACATTGTTTAGACGCCAGTATGCTGCTGTTATAGTTTATATATATGTTAACATATATATATAACATATTCAAAAAGAGGAGGGTTGAAATATCCCTGGTGTAGTTGTCCTTTGATATCTTCTCTAAGTCCCATCGTATGCCAGTTAAAATGTTTGATTTTATTTTGAAAGAACACGTAGAACATTGCATGTTTAACAACACTCAGTGTTTTTTATGTGTATATTTATTACTCATTCAGAGTAACACGTACCTGAAAATGTGATCTGTGTTTTGTGTAGAATCTCTCAAACCGTCTCAAAATGACGGAAATTGTAGAGGAATATGAAGAATATGAAGAATATGAGGAGGAGGAGGAGGAAGAGGAGATTGTGGAAAGGGTAAGTGGATCCCTTCTCAATTGCATATGTAAATAAATCCTAAAGTACTGTTGTTGTTGCTTTTGATCTGGATAGTAGAACTTAAGCTGTGATGTCATTTAATATATTTAAGTGTTGGATCTCCAAGTTCAGTGGAAGGCCCTATGAATAGTTTGGTTAGTGACGATATCCCTCACAGTCAGCAGTTCATGGAGGTAGACATACATGACTGCTGGTATATCCTGTTCCAGATGGACTTCTTCTGATGGGTTTTAAGTCCTGGATTGCTCTTAACAGTAAATTATGAAAAAAGGTTCTATAAATTATATAATGGTACATTTTATTTGTGTCCTTTTGACAGTGCAAATACCTTTACCCGAGTCTTTGATATATGACAGACAGCCACACATATAAAGTAGAGTCTGGTGACGTAATCATACACATCTGACATGTAAAGTGACTTTTTTCCATAGATCTCAGCATATGATTTTACTACACTGATTGAGGAGGAACATATCTTGCAATGATCTATTGGCACCTAAATCCCATACACATAGTGTTCCCCCTGTGTATGACAGACATGCTAAGATTGGATTACATGCTATTTGGGGCTGTGCCAGTTTCTGGAAGTTACTATTTTTTCATGTGAAATATTTCTCCAGATTAAGTGATCAAACCTTAGTCACACCCCCCATGAGTTCATCACAGTTGTGCTGCTTTTAGAGTCACTTTTGTATATGAATTATGAATTGTCTTGTTGAGTGTCTCTGTGACAGTGTCTGATGGAAGAGTGAAAGCAGAAGGCTAACATTTAATCCCATATTTCCTGGTGAACTAGGATTAAAGTTAGC
This sequence comes from Tylochromis polylepis, assembly GCA_015107715.1. NCBI lineage: Eukaryota > Metazoa > Chordata > Actinopteri > Cichliformes > Cichlidae > Tylochromis > Tylochromis polylepis. Next base: position 22,720 of record VVHJ01001890.1, read on the forward strand.
CTCGTATTTGGTCATACTTAATATTGGTGATATCTTATAGGGGAGTCTGAATGACTGGTCTTGGTTGTCAGAATATCCAAACCAAGCAATCATTTTAAAAAAAAATCATTTAACTCCCATATAACATATCAACTGTTTCAAACAGATTTACTACCTTTTGTGAAAAGATGTAAATCGTTTGGGAGGTAGGACAGATAATTACACATAAAATCAATACACTCTGATTTCACTAGCACTTTCATCTGTACTGTGGAGAAAAGATGCAATGTTTTTAATAAGATGTAAGATGGCTTCGTATTTAATTTACAGAATGGGGAGAAACATAGTGCTGTCCAGGTCGTACATAAAATATGTGCTTAGTTTAATACATAAAGATTTAAAAAGTCCTTAGTTAAGTTATTTATTTTCAAATTTCTTAGTTGTTTCTATATAATAATAATTATTATTATAATAAACGCTGAGTAGTTTTTTTAAAAAATGGCTTTAATTCTCAGGTCATTAAGGAGAAAAGTGTACAGTTCTCTATCTGGCATTCAGGCAAATTTAGAAATGGACTTCTGGAGCACATTGGCAGAGAGTGGAGGAAGGAGGAAAGGGAGAGAACATGAGAAAGAGAGGGGAGAAAATTAGACGGGCCACTGTGCTGTAAATCAGTCCCTGATAGCCTGGAGCGGGTTAATATCACAGTGCTAGAAATTCGCTTACAGGAGGTGGATGCATGGAAGAATGTGATTGAAAGGGATTGTTTTTGTATTGCACTGTAGGGATGCTTAGTTATGGTGGTTCATCTACACCTATGGTTCTCTCCTGTCTGAGAGATTCATATACTGAAGCCACTTACAAATGTTGATAAAAACGATTGAGATGTTCTTTCTCAGCTCTGGTTTTTCTTTCATTACACCTAGATTTTAAGGTCTCTTGTCTCATAATGTTCAACCTTATGTTACTGTAAACGCTCTTCAACCGAAGAAGGAGGAAATGGATTTTAGACAGGCATGAAGTTAGAACTTAGAAGTGCTATTCCTGGATCAGGATGTATGCGAGAGACTGAGTTGGCTGAGTCGTCACTAGAAATTACATTTTAAAATGTACATTCGCATATTTATAAAAGTAAGCCCTCTAAATTCTAATTTAATTGAGGTGAGTTTGATTATTCTTTTATTTAGTTTATTTATACGTAAGCACCAGAAACTAAATACAGCACCCCTGCATTATATTAAGCTGAAGGTAGAACGCTCTAAGTCAGATATTTTAAAATCTGAGCTAACAGAAGAAAAACGGCCTGTATGGATAGATTCTGTTAGAGCTAAATTGTGGGAGTTTATTTTTTTCCTTTTTCTTGTTTTGTTGTTTGGCTGAATCAGTCCTTTAAACCCATAAGACCTATGTGTGAACAGCTATGGAGATTACAAAGCTGTCCAAACAGCTTGTGTACTGTTGTGTCCTGTAGCAACTGATAACAAAAGCATTGGTGTATGAAAAAACAAATAAGAATAGAACAGTTGTCATGTGAGTGTGCGATGTTTTTAGACTTGGTCCGACGATCAAAGATTCAGGCTGTTCGGGCTCACATAGAATATTAATGCGTCTTTATCCTCTGTTTAAAACAAGCTTAATTAGACAGCAGCCATACTATTTTCACCTTTGGAAATTTTGCCCCTCCTTTAGGTGACTCTATTTGAGTGGACCGATGATAAGTAGGTTACAAGTTACAACAGAAATCCCTGATTACAACCCTCTGTGCTTTTACTTATTAGCCTGCCTGGGGGCATTTGCTAGAACAGCTGCTAGCACGATACAGTGTAGAGTGATTTCTTACTCGCAGTGCTGAACGTGGCAGTGGCAGTAATTGATGAATGCCAGAGCTGTGGAAAAATCACCCTCAATCCAAACAAATATTTTGCTGTTTCTCCCATAATCTGTGCTGGAAATTTTGAAAACCTAGAGTGTGTCCTATATTTGTAATATGTTGAGCAGATTTCAACGACGACTGTCACTGAGCACAAGACTCAGTTCTTACAGGTAAAACACCTCCTCCCAGGCACAACAGTTCAAGCAGGGCAGGAGACCCTTGTCTCCCATGGCTTATGGTGCATCCCCCTTCTTTTCTGCATGCGTATATAGAGCATAGATAATGTGCTGTCTTGTTTGGCTTTGGCAGGTTTTTAGAGCTAAATAATAAGTTAAATTTGTTAAAATTCAGCATTGCTACTAAGACAATAGATGGCTTTTGTAATTTGGTTTTCTGCAGCTTTGCTGGCCAACAACTATAATATGGAACAAATGCACCTTTGTGTGTTTGTTCTGCTCAACGTTGTGTTGCATGCGAGTCATTTAAAATGTGTAAGTGCTTGCCTTGGGTTTGTCTTTCATTCATTTACATTTCAGCAGGCGTAACCTTAGTATACAAAATCTCCAATGTCCTTCCAAATAAAATTGATTAAATCTCTGCTTAAATCATTTCACTAACTCAAGGTGAGTAATTAGAGCAGTGGGAATCCTGCTTCACATTAAAAATGTCAGATCATTGTGCAATCAACACATTTGAATTACACTGAAAAAAAAATCTCTATAAGTCTGCTTTTTGAAAGTATCACCAGTCCTTTTGCTTTTCCTGTCGTTTTCCTTCCTGGCAATTGCACTTCCTGTAATCAATAAAATGAGATCCATGTGTTAGCTGGGTTGTTAATTGTATTCTTTTGTCCTCTCCCAGTCTGGCTTGCCCACCAGGAAAGTAAGGAAGAAGGTCAAGGTGGATACTTCCAAGTTCATGACTCCATACCTGGCCCATAGCCAGAAGATGCTGGAGCAGTTCAGCCACGTAAGAAACACGTTTCAGACCAAAAATTAACAACCTAATTCCAGTCGCTATTAAGAACAAAGTATTTCAAATATACTCTTTCACTTAAATTTTTAATGCCTATTTGCATATATATATATACATTTATTTTACTTTTTACTTGTTTTTACTTATTGGTTGTTTTCCTGCTTTGTACAACATTAATTACTTACTTAAATTCAATGACCATTGTCCCTGACAGAATAAGTATCGCCAGGCTTATGACATGTCCAGAGGGACACCTCCTGCCATCGTTACTGATACGCCTGAAATGATTCGTATCAGGAAGGCCCAGGAGCAGCTTAGCGAGGTACTCTTTAAGATATCATGAATATAAAAGACACTTGTAATGTTATTGAAAGGCGTGTTTATTTTGTGAACTTACTTAAATAAAATTAAATTCTGGGGCCAGCAGCTGATTTAATTTTATGACAGTCTCAGTATGAAAGACAGATTCAGAACAAATTTGCTATGATCCATATTTGACTATAAAAAAAGGATCAAAATAAGGCTCTGGTCTCAAATATGATTTGATCTTGCTTTAGTGAGGAATAATTTGAAATGACACATGTTATCTTCAGGTTAAATACCGTATGGAGGGAAACAAAGCTCGGACAACCAGCTTGTATGACGGTGAAGCAAGAGAGATCGCCCACGTCAAGCATGTATCTGAGCTGATCAGCAAGGTAATTTACCTGAACCTCGCAACATACAAAGAGAATGAATAAATATGATGTTAACCCTGATCGTATAACACAAATGCTGTTGTTATCTCTTGTAGGTTCTGTACAGGCAGAAGTGGGATGAGACCAAGGACAGGTACCTGCTGCCTCCTGATGCTCCTGAGCTGGTTCAGGCTGTGAAGAATGCTGCTAACTACAGCAAAGTAGGTCCAGTGTGGCATTCAAGGGCTGACCTTTGAGTCCAAAATGTAAAAATTCCAAAAATGACATTATTGCATTGCATAATTCAATTATTCTGTAATCTCTGTTAAAATGTGTTATATTCATGTAGTAAGTGATAACTTTACACCTTGTTCAGAAACTTTATACTGAGGCCTGGGACGAAGACAAGACCATGTACTACCCCTACACTGACAGTCCTGAGCTCCGCAGGGTGGCCAAGGCTCAGGAGGTCCTTAGTGATGTAAGTAAAATTTATTATCTATATCTGTCATGTTATTCAGATTTTAAATGTGTGTTTGTGGTTATTATATCTGAAAAAAAAAACACTGTATTGAGCCAGCCTCTGCTTTAATATGTCCTCTGTTTTGTCTGACTACAAGAATCAGTTAAGCTAATTATATTATAAATTGCTAACTATTCAAATACTATAAATTTGAACTATCTCTGCATCTTTAAATTGCTTTTTGAAAAACACTATATACAGAAATATAAAATGACACAAATTATAACACAGAATTGCACCACCTAGAGCTTTTTATTTTAGACAGTTACTAGTGTTATTTCTTGTAGTGTTACAAGACAACTGACAATTACCACACTGTTAATTACAAAAAACGTATGGTGTGTGTAAGATGCTGAAATGTTCCTCTCAGTGTTCACTTGTTTGTGCTGACTCAGATGTGTCATACATCACAGTTTCACTTACAATTAGAGCCCAACTGATATGAGATAGAAACTCAAAGTATGGACCTGATGCTTTTTGAGCTTATCCTCTAGCAGTGACGATGATATTTGGTGATTTAAAAATCAGCCATTGTGTTTTTTCTTTGAGACACAGGAAACAAATTTCTCCAGCATTCGTTGTGTGTCGTTATTTATGAGTTGTTATTAAGATAATATGTGACTGCCGTTTAAAGATAATAATGTTTTATTGTCATGCCATGTCATGTAACAAAAACTCTGCCCGACTCTCCTCGGATCAGCTGGTTGGTGTGCTTGTGCTGTTCCAAACACATGTTGCTAACAAGGAAGTTGCAGAGCGCCCTCTGGTTGACAAACTGTAAAACACCCAACACTCATAACATCATTGAAGGGTGTTTCTACCATCTCTTAACTTTTTAATTTGGTAATGCTGCTATATCAGCAAATACTTAATATTAACAGTGACATATCGGGCATGTCGCTATATCAGGTCAGGCTCTTATTACAGTTGTTATCTGTACCTCTCCTTCCTCTGATGCATGGAAATTACCAGTCTATTTAGGTAGAGGCAAACTGTGCATGAAAGTCACATATAGATGTTGATGAATTGAGCATCTTAGTAAATTTTAACTCCTGCTGTGATTGACAGGTTCACTATAAGAAGGGTCACCATGAGCGCAAGGCCAAGTATACCTCCTTGCCTGATCCTCCTGAAATGGAGCTGGCCAAGAGAGTGTCCCAACAGCGCAGTGATGTAAGTAACAATTTTTAACCAAACAAAACCAATCAAAAATCACGATGACTGAGGTAGATATGCTGATGAATTTTTCTTTTCATTAAGCTATAAATATACATAGATCAGACAAACCCACACAAGCCACAAGCCCACTAACTCTTGCAGAAAGTAATATTCAGTGCAAAGTTAATAAGAGTAGAGGAGAATGCACTGGAGACATTGAGCAGTGATTGGGGCAGTGCACTTTTATTATAGATCAAAATCCCAAATACCATAAGTACAATATGAGGCCAATACACAATTATTTAATACTTTTTCAAACCTTATCTGTATAGTGTATCTGTTATCGCCAGACTCATCAACTTTTTGAGGCTTAACAGTGTTCATCCCCTAACTGAACATGGGAGTAATAAATATGTTTGCTTATTTTAGAGTCACAAAACTGGGCCTTGCACAGTGTACACATTGAAGCAGGACCCCCAGACACCAACCAACCCCGAGCAAGGGATCAGTCCACCTGCTCTCTGATATTAGTAGCAACACTAAGCTGGGTGGGAGAGGCTAACAATAGGTTCAAATTACAGGAACTCCAATCATTCCTAATGTGTTTATATAAACACATGAGAGTTATTCCTTTTTCCTCCAATAAAAGAAACCCTTTCTTATGTTAATTGTTATCTTTTCCTCACAGCTTAAGTACAAGGAAGATTACAATAAAAATGTCAAGGGTCAGTGGTGTGAGACTCCTTATTTCGACGTGGCTACTGCCAGGGTGGCAATGGAGAACTTCAGCGATGTAAGAATTCACTATTTAAAGGAAAGGATTTTCAGATTTCTGCTTTTCTTTGTCATTTTTCTGTGCATAACTGTTGTGTGTTTTCTTTTCAGAGAAGATACACGCAACATTATGAGGATACAAAAGACCAAATTTATTTCATGCAAACAGAAACGCCCACTTATGAGGCAAACAAGAAGGCTCGTGTTGCTGCTAGTGAGGTAAGTGCGAAAACACGCACAAACACAAAGGTAACACAGTATTTTTATAGGCCCTATCTCATGTGGAAGACGCGACAGAGAGTTGACCCATGTCTCAGAGCAGTGTGTGAGTCAACAGACTGAGTCCACTGTGACGCAGGGATACATTGCATTGTGCCCACACTGCATGACTGAGAGATCCACATTTGGTTTACTGTCGCCACACACATTCGGTCTGTAGCTTTACTAGCACGCAGTAATAATATGCGAGTCTGTGTGACAAAGCTTTTCAGTTGCTCTGCACCTCATAGCCACCTACACGTTCACACATAGGGCAAACATGCATCATTTTTAAGAAATGCGAAAGACACACTTCTTAGCTGGCCAACCGACTGTGCCATCATTTTGAACCATGTGAACACACCTCATTATCACACTTTCCTCTCTTTTTTACTCACACTGATCTGTTTCTGTCTTCAGGTCCAATACAAGAAGGAGTATGAGAAGAAAAAAGCACAGTCTGACTACAACACGCTCCCCGCCACAGAGAATCCTCTATTGAGGCAGCTCAGATATGCTGGCACTATCCTCAGTGATGTAGGTGTCTAAAAAGCCCTGTGCAGAAAGTTTTATTTTTCTTCTGTGATGAAAGATCGACCTTTTGCATTTTCAGGAGAACTAAATTATAAAATCTTAGACATAGAAGTTCTAGGGTTAATTCAGTATGTTGCTTTTATAAATTCTTTCACGGTGGCTCTTGTTAAATTATTGCTTAAATTACCCAGCCACTTGCCCTGTGATTGTTGAGATAGAGTCCAGCCCCCCCCCGATCCTGAATTGGATAAGTGGAGATGTCTTCTGTACACGTTGTTACATTAATAACTTATTAAATCACCCCGCACTTACTTGCTGTGTTTTCTTAACAAGGATTTGATTAATTCATGTTACCAGTCTTGTTTTCTTGTTGTTTGCAATTACTCTCCTGTAGTTTCTCCTGTACCACAAGTATTTATGTAGCTGTTCACATATTTTTTTATCTTTGTTTGACTTTTTTTTGTTTTTGCCTTTTCCCTTGCAGAAAGTATATAAGGCTAGCTATGAGAAATCCAGGGGTTTCAGCATCAACTACTGTGACACGCCCAAGTTTCAGATGGACTCAGTACTTAAGCAGTTCACTGATGTAAGAGAGCTCGTTGAGTTAAAATGCTTTCTTTTAATATCAGCCACTTACGTTTCTCTTTTAACATGTGTTTTGATTTTTTTAAGGCACATTACAAAGATAAGTATGATAATGAGGTGAAGGGCCACTACATTGGAAGCTATGAGGATCTTTATATGCTTCACTGCCAGAAAGTCGAGGAAATGAAGAATGAGGTTTGTGCATTAAATAATTTGAGCATGTATTAATATATCCCTCATCACGTCTTTCCTCATAACACAATATTTGCTTTTTCCATTTCACAGCAACTATATAAATCTGATTATGAAGACATTAAAACTAGATGCTTCTTTCCTCAAACAATTACGCCTGAATACGAAGCTGTGAAGAAGCTTCAGCAATGTAAAGATGTGAGTAGTCGCTGATTATAAAATTGTTCTTTGCAATAAAAATGGATCCAGGTTCTTTTTGGATTTCTTATATGAATGGACAATTATTATTTTTGTTTTAATCCTTTGGCTTTCAGAAAGTTTACCGGCAACATCCAGACAGAGTGAAATTTACACAAGTGGTGGATTCACCAGTTCAAGTTCAAGCCGCCATCAATGCCAAACAGCTAAGTGACGTATGTACTATTTTTGGACCACTTCCTCTTGTGCTAATGGAGGAAACTTTAGAATTTAAACTGAACTGGTACAGTAAAGCTCACAAACCCCCACGGAATCTTCACATTTAGGTGATACCTGCATATAATAGTACTGTGAATGTGATTTTTTTGTGTTTTTTTCATTGTCCATTTATGGCCTGGAATTCTTGCGATCATGAGCTTGTGTTGATCCAGTTCTCCTAGATATGCAGATCACCTTTAAATTTGCTCAATCATCCATGAAGCCCAGCTGTCTTTCTATGGGCGCCATGGAAACTGGAGAGCGATTTCTCTGTAGTATAAATAGAAACAAGCATTCACTTGGCCCAGAATAAACCCTGTGATCAGACAGGGGTTGGGGAGGTAGAGAAAGCGACAGTCGCCATCTCTGAGCCCTGATAGCACACTAGTGCCCTCCAGTGACAGAAAGTCAAATGACATTTTTTGACATTTCTCTGTTCGACCTGTGCTTTATATATGACACAATTAATATTATCACTTTGTTCTTCTGCAGTTAAACTACAAGGCAAAGTACGAGGAAACAAAAATGAAGAATAGTCTGCCCCCAGACTACCCCTTCTTCATCCAGTCCAGAGTTAACGCTTTTAACCTCAGTGATGTAAGTAACTGCAATATTTGAGTATCTCTAAAATGTAACTCGTATCAGCTTTGATTTGTCATAGATTTCAATTTCCTGAATGGCATACTTTCTTCTTGCAGAACTGCTATAAGTATGATTGGGAGAAAACCAAAGCGAAAAAGTTTGAGATCAAAGGGGATACCATCTCAATCCTGGCCGCCCGTGCTCACACAAACGCCGTCAGCGATGTAAGTAAGCCACAGTGTCAGCCTTTGTATTTGTATTTCTTTGCTTTAAACAGATAAATTACCTGCAGTATCTTTTATGTATTCTAATCCATGACAAATTCTGTTCATATTACTAGGTTAAATATAAAAAGGAGTATGAGAAGAACAAGGGAAAGATGGTTGGAGCCCTCAGTATTAACGACGATCCAAAGATGATGCACTCTGTCCATGTGGCCAAAATCCAGAGTGATGTAAGTTATCAGCTGATGTCATATTTTGATAAATCTTAATTTATGGGGGTTAAAAAGAAGGAAAATTGAGTAATCTCTTGTTAATATCATCACAGCGTGAATACAAAAAAGACTATGAAAAAGTAAAGACCAAGTATCATACACCGCTGGATATGTTGTCAGTCACCTTGGCTAAGAAATCCCAGGCGATTTCCAGCATGGCCGGTTACAGAAGCATCAGCACAAACTATTTCCTTCCACCCGACAGCGTCCTGCTGGATCTGGCCAAGAAAGCCAACATTATCCAGAGCAACGTAAGTCCAAACAGACTTTAGAGACTCCAACTGCTGACAGTTTTGCGAAAGTTTTGCTTTTTTCATCATAATATGAAAACGTGTACTGATGTGCTATTATGGGCTTAAAGTCATCAACATTTGCTTTGGTTTTGTTTGTGTGTTTCTCTGCACCAAAGAATGAGTACAAGGCTGACTACAACAGCTACACCAAAGGTACTCCATGGGTCCCATATGGCTCCATGGAAGTGGAAAAGGCTAAGAGAGCTGCAGAGATCCTTAATGAGGTATGTGTGCAACAAGGCTGCGGGGCTTTATGCACAGACATTCCCCTTCTTTACAACTGCTCTCATGGTAAAAACAAAATGCATATTTCAGAGCTGATAGGTCATTAAAATAATAATATTTATTTCCTCTTTTCCTTCAGAAAAAATACAGAACACACCCCGACAAGATCCCCTTCACATCTATCGATGACCACCCCATCATGATGCAGGCCAAAGTCAACCAGCTTCAGAGGAGTGATGTGAGTCCAGTGTCACTGTTCATACTGGAGAAAGAAATCCTTTTGCATTTTTCCAAGCTCCCTCTTAGGAAGATTGTTGTTTGCTCTTACTTTCTTTTAATTACAGCACATATGATTTCTGCCCCGTGACATTTTTGCTTTACAGTTGTTCTACAAGCGAGGTCTAGAGGAGATCCATCAGAAGTACTCTCTGCCCCCCGATGTCCCAGAGTTCCTTCAGGCCAAGTGCAATGCCTACAACATCAGCAAGGTGACGAATGCACATACAGAAAGCAAAATAAACAAAATATTTTTCAACTCACTTTTAAAACTGTTATTTTGGTTGCATTTAATTCATTAATATGTGGTGATATAACTGTATATCACCACAGTATGTGTGTGCGTCTGTTTATGTTTGTGTAAAGCTATAATGGATACATGCCTTAAACACTGTTTATATGTTTTATGTAATTTATTTATATGATTTATGTAATTTCAGAATTACTACAAGCTTGCTTGGCAGGAGCTGATTGCTAAGGGTTATGACTTGAAGCCTGATGCCATCCCTATTATTGCTGCCAAAGCTGCCAGACATGCTGCCAGTGATGTAAGTTTTCTGAAAGACTGCATTTTATCAAGCTAGCTACCAAATCTGCTGCACTTTTTAAATAATTGTTGCATATATAAAACTAGAGAAACTCTATGTGCTTTAACTCCTAGGTCCAGTACAAAAAGGCTTACGAGAAGGCGAGAGGTCACCATGTTGGCTTCCGCAGCCTCCAGGATGATCCTCTGCTGGTTCACTACATGGAGGTGGCCAGAATGCAGAGTGACAAGAACTACAAGAAGGACTACCACAAGGTCAAGCTGAAGTATCACTCCCCAGTGGACATGCTCAGTGTGGTTCATGCTAAACATGCTTCGACCGTGCAGACCTACGTTGGCTATAAGCAGCACCACCACAAATACTTTCTTCTGCCCGATGCTATGGGTCTGCAACTTGCTCGCACCATGAACTACAATTCCAGCGATGTATGTTATTAACAAAGCTTGTGACTTAATGGCAAAATATACCTTATGGACTCTCTAAAAATGGTATTTGGTCTGACAATAGCTTTTTGTTTTGTTTTTTTCCTATTTCTCAGCACAACTACAAGCTGGATTATGAGACTTCAGTCAAGGGTACTGGCTGGGTTCCAATTGGTTCTCTGGAGGCTGAAAAAGCCAAAACGGCAGCAGCAGCTCTGAATGAGAAAAAGTACAGGCAGCACCCTGACACAATCAAGTTCACCAGTGCTACTGACTCCATGAGCATGGAACTGGCCAAGACCAATGCTAAGATCATGAATGTGGTGAGAAGGACGAAACAAAATAATGACTTATGCTACATATCTAAACTTTAGTCCTCTTCAGAGAAGAAATAAATTCTTGCCTTCACTGTAATTACACAGAAAGAGTACAAAGCCAGCGGAGAGAAGTTCATGCATACTTACCATCTCCCTCCTGATGCCCCCCAATTTCTGCAAGCCAGATACAATGCCGCCAACATCAGCCAGGTTAGCTGCAGATTGATTTGAAACATATAAAATATATAAAGAAATTTAATTGTGAATGTTTTTGTAACATTATTACTGATTATCTTTGTGTTTAGAATTATTACACTTATTCTCACCGCCAAGATCTGCTCAAAGGACATCACGTAAAAGAGGATTCCATTCCCATCGTAGCAGCCAAATCTTCAAGAAACATTGCCAGCAATGTAGGCTGAAATTATGCTTTTCTTAATCATTTTTAAATGTGAATGCTTTTAATAATATTACTTATAATGCATTTTCTTTTATACAGTACAAGTATAAGCTTGCCTATGAGAAGGCAAAGGGCCGTCACGTTGGCTTCCGCAGCCTCCAGGATGATCCTCTGCTGGTTCACTATATGCAAGTGGCAAAGATGCAGAGTGACAAGAACTACAAGAAGGACTACCACAAGGCCAAGCTGAAGTATCACTCCCCAGTGGACATGCTCAGTGTGGTTCATGCCAAGCAGGCTTCTGCTGTTCAGACTATGGCTGGATACAAGAAGATCCCCCACAGCTACTTGCTTCTCCCTGACAACATGCACCTGCACCTGTGTCGCACCATGAACCTCCAGACAAGTGATGTAAGCAGCAATGATAATCATATGCACGCTTTTTTTTTTAGAATCAAAACCAGATTTGAATTACAAAAGGTCATTAATCTTTACTTTGGAACTCATTTGCATCATGACTTCACTTTTTCATATCTTCTCTTATTTATTTATTTTTTCAGAATGATTACAAATCTGACTGGAATAACTTTGTCAAAGGCACTGGATGGGTCCCTATTGGCTCGCTTGCTGTTGAAACTGCCAAAGTTGGTGGTCAGATTCAGAGTGAAAAGAAGTACCGTACTCATCCATCAAATTTCAAGTTTAGCAAACTCATGGACTCCATGGATTTGGCTTTGGCTAGTGCCAACAACCAGATCATGAACAAGGTGCAGTATTTTCAGATGTGCTGCACAGGGTCACAAAATAGAAATAGTCCTGTTCATGATAAACATTGTGATTGACCCCTTTCACTGATTTCTTAACCTACAGAAAGCATACACCGCAGCCTGGGAGAAGGACAAAGTGACCACCCATGTCATGCCAGATGCTCCTGAGATTCTGCTGGCAAAGGCTAATGCTCTGAACATGAGCAATGTAAGGCATTATAAGTTATATTTATTCACTTATTTATATTATTTAACATCTATATCTTATCTCACCATTGTGCTGTAAGCCATGGCTATATAATATATGTATGATCGTTGTCTGTATGGTGACCTTTCTGTCACTGTATATGTTTTCACAGAAACTTTACAAAGCTGGTGTTGTGGAGATGGCTAATAAAGGCTACAACCTCAAAGCAGATGCTATCGCCATTGTGGCTGCCAAGTCTGGCACCACCATTGCCAGCAATGTAAGTAGAAAATAAAGCAAAGTAGCAAGTTAAGGGGTTTATTTCCTACAACCCATTACAGATGCTGACCAAGTGCGCATTTATTGTTACAGTTCAAGTACAAACTGGCTTACGAGAAGGCGAGAGGCCACCATGTTGGCTTCCGCAGTCTCCAAGATGATCCTCTGCTGGTTCACTATATGCAAGTGGCAAAGATGCAGAGTGACAAGAACTACAAGAAGGACTACCACAAGGCCAAGCTGAAGTATCACTCCCCAGTGGACATGCTCAGTGTGGTCCATGCCAAGCAGGCTTCTGCTGCTCAGACTATGGCTGGATACAGACGCATTCAGCACACTAATGCTCTCCTGCCTGATGCCATGAACCTGGAACTGGCTCGTAACATGCAGTTCATTGCCAGTGATGTATGTATAAAAGTTTGAACAGATAACAATTTTACACAATTGCTACCATTATTGTGATGCACTGTGACATGAACACTTGTGTATTCCCCTCAGAACCAGTACAAGAGTGAGTATAAGCACTACATCAAAGGAATAGGATGGGTCCCTATTGGATCGCTGGATGTTGAGAAAGTAAAATCGGCAGGGAAGGCCCTCAGTGAGAAACTGTACCGTCAGCCTCCTAGCAACTTCAAATTCACCAAAGATATGCACTCTATGGATTTGACACTGGCCACTACCAACAACCAGATTATGGATAAGGTACTGAAGAGAACTTGTCACGAATCTCACTGAAAGGTACTTTCTCTTTATTTTATGTGAAGCAAGTAATTACATTTTGCTTCTTCAGCAATCCTACATCAAAGCCTGGGAAAAAGACAAGACTTCAATCCATGTCATGCCTGATGCAATGGGCATTGTTCTGGCAAGAGAAAACAGGAAGCACTACAGTGAGGTATGGTATAATATGCTAATTTTCCTGTCTGTAATGATATGGATGACAGTTAGGGCAACAATTACACTAATACTATTAGTATGTCCATTTGAAGTTAGACATGGTTTCCTTGTTGACATTATTTCTTGCTATAGAAACTGTACAAGCTGGATAATGAACTGTCCAAGAAGAAGGGCCATAATCTTCGTGGCGACGCCATTGCAGTCCAAGCTGCTAAAGCCTCCACTGCAATTGCTAGTGATGTAAGTGTCAGTTTATATTTTCTTTGCCGTATTACTTTATGTAAATATTTATTCTAATATGTTGTTTGGTGACTAAACGTCATACTATTGCTTTTTTTAGTACAAGTACAAGACGGGATACCGTAAGCAGGTCGGTCACCACATCGGTGCTCTCAGCATTCAGGACGACCCTCTGCTCATGCTGGCCCTGAACTCAGCCAAGATCGCCAGTGATGCTCTGTACAAGAAGGACTTCAACAAGTCCAAGACCAAGTTCCACCTGCCAGTGGACATGATGGCCTTTGAACTGGCCAAGAAGAACCAGATTCAGGTCAACCATTTCAACTACATCACCCGACTGCACAACTGGACTTGTCTGCCAGACTCCAATGATGTGGTCCAGGCCAGACATGCATATAACATACAAAGTGATGTGAGTATATTTTCATAATTTATATTATAATAATATTATTATATTGCAGGACTTGTGTTTTCTAGTATGTATCATTTTTGTTTGTTCGCCAGCTTCGACCATTGCAAATCATTCTTGTTTTTTGTTTTTTTGTTTTTTTTTCCAGGCTGTGTACAAGGAGGATCTGAAGATTTTGCAGGGTACTGGTTGGGTGCCAATAGGTTCATTAGATGTTGAGAAGGTGAAAAAGGCGGGTGAGATCCTGAGTGAGAGAAAATATCGTCAGCACCCGAGCAACTACAAGTTTAAAATATCCACTGAAGACATGCCTATAGCACTGGCTAGGGCCAATGCTCAGGTTATGAACAA
>VVHJ01001891.1:0-15220 GCA_015107715.1 Tylochromis polylepis
AAACGGCGTCTTCGTCTAAAAACGCTCCGCGTCCACACTATCATTTTCAATCGTTTCCGAAAACGCTTACGTTTCTGTACCGCGCATGCGTGAAATGTAAGCCGATTCGACCTGCGTCATTTCCGTCTGCCGTTTATTTACTTATTTACTTTACATTCCGTCTTCTTTGAAGAAAAGCTATCTGGAGCATGTACAAACTGATATTAATCTTTAATAGGGCCGTCAAAATTGAGAGCAAACAAAACAACTGCTGTTCAATGCCATCCACCATCTAGTTGAATTGGTCACATGACTGCATCACATGACTAAAATACGTCATCGTTTCCGAAAGCCTCCGTTTCTGCAGTCCACACTGCGACGCGAAAACCGCGTTTTCCAAAATCTCCACTTTTGCCAGAGTTTTTAGAAAGAATCGTTTTCAGAGGCGACATCTCCGTTTGTGTGTAAACGAAAGGCGCAAACGAAGGGGAAAGTATACGTTTTTAAGGGAAAACGTATATGTGTAAACGGGGCCTTAATATTATTAATGAATAATGTTGTAGCCCTGCTCTGTGTATACTTGTCTCACTGTTTAAACTTTTCATGATAAGAAAAGTCTGCTATTTTTTTGTGGAACTCTTTTTAACAAACAAGTGTTTTGTACTTATGGGATGAGCTGTTTATGACTTTGCCCCAGTGGCTGTGTTTTGTGCTCTCTCTTGCCTGGTACAGAGTCGGCTGTGCCACCTTTACAGGTGACTAATCAGAATTTGGCAAGTTGAGGGTGCAGAGAGTCCAGTGCCAAAAGAGCCACTGTAATGACACTGTGTGCTTGGTGCTTATGGCAACTTACTCCTTTCGAAAAGGAGTGTATTTTGGGTAAAATTATTAGACTTATATTATATGCGCGCGACCGAATTTTTTTATTTTGCTGTGGTTCTTTGTTAATGTGGTCATAGAGTCTTTGCTGTCTCTTTTAGTGTAAGTTTTAATTTAAAAAAAAAAAAGCAAAACTTTTTTTGTTGACAACCTTGCCTACTCATCTTCTTTTTCAACAGTGTCTTGTATTGTCACTTCCCACATCCACTAGGCATGACAAAGAAGCTAGAAATGAATGCTCTACCACACTGTAAAGAAGAGTTCCCAAGGCTTCTCTTTACCAAAGGCTGTGTGTCACTTACTGAAGGGACAAAGGGATGCGAGCAGTTGAGGCAGCGGGAGTGAGCTGGTGATAGGCAGTAAAACTGAGATGGCTAGGCTAACTTTTGAGGCCTTTGGAGGACAATCCTGCTACTGGTAATGTTAAAGCCTGTCTCCACAAACTGCTTGTGTACTATTATAATGAGTTCTTCTATGTTTGGTGTATTACGCTTATAGTTTGGTTGCTAAAGTTGTATTTTATTAAACTTCATGTCAGATTCATAAAGCTTCGACACCATGAGTGCAGCCTCTGTGCTAGCAAAGAAACTTTAGCTATTTTTTAGCTTGATGCTATTGTTAAAATGATGAGCTGTGCAGAGAAAATTAAAGGATTTCTCACCTGTCAAGAATTGAGTCACTCTTCACATCTGCATAACCAGTTTCATGTTGGGACAACTTTGAACAGGCTAAAATAAGAATGCACTAACATTTATCAGTAGCATAAAAATACAGATCTTATTTTAAGTTATCAACATTTAAAATTAAGAATACAAAAATTGTTTTCAATTCAAAGTAGAGATTTGGAAATCTTAAAATACAAATATGTAAAAAAAAAAACAACCTTATTGTGAAACTGGCTGTAGATCCAAAGTGGTGCTGCTTTTGGGTCTTAGTCAGTCAATGTTCTTTATTTCTAACGCAAATTGACATCAGAACTATTTTTGTGTGTCTACTATGCAAAACAAAATACTTCAAAAACTGACCTCCATCATGGTCGCATAATCTCTGGTTAGTAACAGGACCAAGCCTCCAGTCGTGAAGGCACTTTTTGCCCGCGGTCAGGGTTGATGTGCAGTCATTAGCCAATGCTACAGCTTTTCCTTCTAATGCTTTCTGCAATACAATATGTACTGACATAATGTTATTTTGTTGGTGATTTAAGTAAGTTTTTCCGTGCTTTGCACTCTTGATAAATTTAAAGACGGCATATTTAAAGTTAAGTAACAACCCCCCCATATCACAACCACCAAAAAACCCCAAACAAGACAAATCTTTTGATTAAGCTAATTTTTTTTTTTTTTGCAAAAAATAATTTAAGTATTTCATACCAAAACTAGTCTTGCTTGATCAACAGGATTCTTAAATGCAAAAAGAGCATACATTTGTTAAAAGTAGATCAAGCCAGATTTGTTGTTTTTTTTTAATCATTGCAGCCCCAGGGCATAACTACTCATCAAAGCTGTATCTGTATGATGGGATTTTAAATGTAACAGAAAATAAAATGCCCACAGAAACCACTCACTGTAGCCATGCATAAACTATTAAAATTTCAAATTCTGAAAGCTATTAATATCAAATAGGTTCAACTACACTTTCTTGTTGGCGATGCCTTCCTCTGTTAGCAGTGCTGTGCTGATCTAAACTATTTTAACTGACATATGCACAATAAGTCTAAACCATGAGTGGAGTCTTTATTTATTTATTTTTTTACTGGCGTCTGTTACCGTTTCATGCAACCCACGTCTCCTGAAATGATTTCTTCATAAACAGAACTTATACAGAAGGAGAAATGCAGCAAGCCTCGCAGCACCAGGAGGAGCACAGCAAAGCGGAAAATAGACTACACACTTTTATGCACACGAGTCATTGCGTACGAGTTTATTTGCTACAGTGCAGCATCACCTATTTATCCTGGATGCACTGGCTCTGAATTGTCCTCATTAAATAGACTAATGGCTGCTGGCAAGCAAAGACCTTTTGAACTGATGAACATCTGGATGTTACCAACTGGCCACAGAGAGAAGCTCCTCACCAGGTTTTCTCATGTTCAGCTTATTTACTATAAATTGTTTATTCTTCATAAACACTTTAACCACAGTTAGCGCAATATGTCTTTCGTGACAGTTAAAAAGACTTGCTGGGTGATGTTTGTCAAAGTTATTACACTTTACAAAATGTACATAATGTGCTGATGAGCAAAACATTTATTACTACAAAAAAAAATCAGCTATAAAATGTGTTTCAGGGATTCTAATAGCTGAGTTTAAGTCAGAGGAATCTTTGATTTGCTGTCTAAATGCCTTAAGCAGCAGTTCTTGTAATGGTCCCAACTGTCTGGCTCTAAGAAGAAGACATTTTACTAATGTCAGCAGAGATGCAGTCCAACTTTGATTGTTAAATATAAGGAAAAAAAACACATAAACAATACAAATACATAACAACATATCCACAGGGCCTAATGGATCCCAGAAAGGCTGAGACTTTCAGAAAGAAAAATGGTGATGGATCATCAATCTGTAAAAGACTGCACTGGTAAATAGTTTAATAACTTAAAAATAACTTTATATCCGACTGCATAATGTATGAAAAAAGGGTACACGATGCCATTAAATGATTCAGAGAATCCTTGGATAGAAGGGAGAAGGCCAGAAATTAGGAAGGCCTGCAGGAAGCACTGCATTAAAAACAGACTCTGTAGTGGTGACTGTACTGAAAATCACTTTCAAGAATCGGTAAACACAGTTCTTCACTACATCAAAAAATGGAAGGTAACAGTCTTCTTCTCAATGGAAAAAGAAAAATTCCATAAGCAACGATTAGAAATGCTTCCGCCCTTTCTGAGCGCGAGGTCATTTAAAATTGACTGAGGCAAAGTGGAAAACTTTTTTTTTTTTGACCAACCAAAATGTGAAATTCTTTTTGGAACTCATGAGCACATGAGGTAATAGAGAAATCACACTGTCCAGCTTGCTATTAGTGCGCAGTCCTAAAGCCAGGCTCTGTGATGGTAAAGGGGTGCATTAGTGCACATGGAATGAATAAATTGCACGTCCACAAAGGCACCTAATCCATTTCAGTTAGATACAGGGTGTAGCTGATCTACTGTATTCCTTTTTCATTTTTTTTATTACACAGCCTCTGATATTGTTTGGAATCACTAATCCTGAAACAGACATAACCAAATAAGGTACCTCAGAATTATAATTAAGTACAGTGCTTCAGTAAAGGTACCTGGATGAGATCTGACTGTGCTATCTAATGCTCATTGTTGACTATCATTCTCTAGATTCATGAACTCTACATAATGCAAACTGGATCTTAATTGCTTTATGTGGCCATCAAAATGAAGAATTAGGATCTAACAACATTAACCGCAGCTCTTCTTGCATTCTCCTGCCGCTGTGACAAATGTAGACGGCGGGGACAATTTGCCTTTGATGTGTAATCACACTGCCCTGCTGCTGAATGTCTGCTTGGTTTCTTCTCTGCAAGGAAACATCTGATTAATTGCACACTGCTAAAGAGCTTCACTCAGCAGCTAGGCACACAGGCTCATTAACAAAGAATGGGAGAGCGGGAGAGGATGGCGCCATGCAGCTGTTCCACTCTGTGAACACCTTACTGCAGCTTCACTTTGAGATGGACACATATCAATAGGTGTAGACCCCCCCTCTCGCATCTGTGAGTAACCACTGTTTTGCCGCCAGACACTAATATTGGGACTGAAGCAGAGATTCATCTGTCAAGCACTTCTACTTCAAGAGTGCTGCTTTCCTCCCCCGTTCAGGGACTCTATTAGGCCTCGTAGTGAATGTGAAAGTGAGGCACACATGTGGCAGAATAGCGTGCTCTTCTGTAAGGCCGATTGTTTTAGAGGGCGCTGAAAAACAAAGAGATGCAGATGAGAAAGGCTAACACTGTAAGAATCTCCTCAATCAGATAGGATCTATGAAATCATAATAGCAATTTATAACATTAATATAATGCATTGTTTAAACTTGAACGGCACCTTTTTCCATTTGTTCCGCAGCGTGCTCATTTATGTGGCTTTGCAGAGTGAGTGTCGAAAAAGCTTTAGATTGCGGGGACTCAAGTTCCTTTAGATTTATAGCTAAGACTGGTGTTTATCTGGAAAGGCAGTTTGGATGCTGCATGCGTGGTGCATGTGTATGTGTGTGTGTTTATTGGGTGGTGACCTCATTGGTGAAAACCTCAAAGGGCGTTGTGCATTCACTGGGAAGATACAGCTGAGGCGTTGGCTGTGTCTGAGTGTTTCTGCCTGAACCAAACCTCCTCTGTTTTCAAGCACTCAATCCGCTTTGCCAGACGCCAAAAATGGCACCAATTGATCCTTGCACATCCACGCATGCAGAGGCAGTGCAGCTTGAAAACAACACCGATGGAAATGTAAGCTGCAGACTTTCTGCTCAGTACTGCAGCGCCGAGTCTTTTATATCCACAAAAACTGAAGTATGTGAATAATTAATTCTGTGTATTAAACATTTTTGGGAGCTCACCTATTTATGAGGAAAATGTATAAAATTTGTTGCTTTCATTTCTCACCACAGGTGAGCTTGGGATTGTATACAACTGCCTTATGCAGTGGACATTGCTGCTTTTAAATATACAGAGATCGCTTTTGAACAGGCGACCTGACAGACTTGCAGTACTCAGACTGTAGCTAACTACTGTAGCTACAGTAACCCTGAGAAAGTCATTATGTAACTAGAAGCTGTTGCATCACTTTAAATCTTTGTTCTTTGCTTGAAAAATGGAGTTGCACTGCTCATTACAAATCACTCTCTGTGAGCATCACTGACAAACCACTCTGCCACGTCTGCCAGGATGTGTTGACAAAGCCGTGACTATATCAGTCTAGCGGGTACAAACGGCTAAAGTGGCAAGGATGGATAACTGTAAGAGAGGTTAGGAAAGGGGTTTTGTTTTACATCCATAGCTATATATTGCAGGTAGTGAAAGCAGTGAGTTTTCTAGTGTAAGAAGAAAGATTTCTATACTTTATGACGTTAATGCAGGAGCTGTCCAAGGTCCTGCTGATGCAAGACCTTGGACAGCTCCTTATCCCCTCTGTAATGAAAGTTGTACTGTATCATGTTAGCTTCATCCATTCTTCTGGTGTCCATCTCTTTATATTTTATACTGTTCTAGCAATAAACATGCAGGCAAATTAGAATATCAGCTGTCTTCAGATGTCTTTACACAAGCCAGATGAATAAACTAGATTTTTCAGCAGACATTCACAGTATATTAGGACAAACATTAATTAATAATGGTTCTATTTGTTCTATATAGTATGTGGAAAATCTTATAATACACAAAGTATCATATGCCCCTGAAGGTTCTTACCTATATAATACCTACATCAAATACTATGATGTCATCGTTTTTCTTTAAAATGGTGTGTTTTCACCATTTATGGACCCTTGAACACCTTATAAAAGGGTCCTGTTATTTTAATTTCACAGCAGATTACAGGACCGTGTTCCCATTGATCTTAAATGAGCATGCACCCAGAGAAGACGCCGGTGTTTCTAGATCCTGTTTACGCTTGTTTATGAGTTCTAACTTGCTTTTGTTAATGCTGACTTGAGTTTCTGAAACAGATTAATGACTTCCACTACAGAATTGTGACACTCAGTAAAGTGTTTTCTGACTTTGCCCCAACCAGAAATTTGTCAGGGAATAAAAGTCTAGCACTGCACAAACAAACACCATACATATAACAAAACTGCTTTTGCTAACTCTGGTCTCACATGTTTGAAATATAAACCCTTAAATGTTGTCAGTATGCAACCTGAAGCTCGATCAGTCATATTTACTATATCTGTTATGGATAGCAATACATAATCAGTGCTTACTTCTACCCCTCTGCCTCTTGAACCAGAGAGAAATCAGTACCTTAAAGACCAGGTGTGATTCCACTTATCCTGCTTTCGTTGTCTGTTCACTCCTGCTGGCTCAGGGAGGAAACAGGATGAGCAGTTCAGGAGCATATTTGGGCTAAAATACAGATTTTCTTCCCTCCGCAATTCAACATTGTTATCTCAGCTGCTCACAGACGAAGGAATAGCCTCATCTTCAAATGAGTGGGAAAGAAATAAAACTGTATGGAGCTGTAGTGTGAGAGAAGGAACAGAGGAGTCAGCAAAGCCTTTGTGCTTCTCCCGTGTCAGAGGGACAAGCGCTGTCAGAAATGCTGTCAGATGCAGTGAACGCTTTTGACTTCATCGAATTTGGAGCCTCCTCCCATCTTTTTCTGTCACATCCAATTTGTCACATGTAATCTGCTCTAACCTTACCACCTTACACGGACAAATAAGAAACCAGGTGACTAATAGAGAGCCCCTCTGCTTTATCAGGCGCTGCTCTGCTTATTCCTCGATTCTTGTCTCTGTGTTGCTCAAATGCCTTTCATCTATTTCAGGACACTTGCTTTCAGGATAACGCAAGGCCATTACAACAGTAGTCTTTTTGCATTATGAAAGAGATTGATGTGATGTGCGTTTCCATGTTTGCCCAAGAGAAAACGCCATTTTTATTTGCCTAAGAGAGAAAAAGACAAGGCTGTTAGCGCAGCTCTCGCTAATGGGCCATCCATTTCTTTGTGTGCGGTTTAAATATCTGCACTTTCTGTTTGTGTTAGTTTTCTCACACTGTCTCTCTTTTATATTACATTTTTAGTGCTTTAGAACCTGAATCATCTTCAAGTGCAACAAGAATTTGTGAATTATTCAATGACGTGTGAATTCAACTTACATAAAAGATGAAAGCAAACAGGAGGAGAAATGCTCGACGTTCTGTTAGCAACTTTGCGGCTGTCATTAGATAAGAAATAATCTGTTTGATTAGGTCTGATCAGGGATTTGGCAGGAGTGGGCGGTGTGGGGGCGCAGGGCTCTTTGCAGTTCAGCTAATTTGGAAGAGGGAGCTGTTATCTATGTTGGACTGCAGTTGGAGTAGGCGTTGTTAGGCTAATTGTGCTCAAAAGTGTCCTTTTACTGTCATTTGGCAGCTTTAATCCTTTTTATTTCACTGGCTCTGTGAGCACTGCCCACTGAAAGCAGTCTTCTTTGTAGAGCCACATATAAGCTTTGAGATTTTTAGAGATTTCTCAGAAGTGGGTTCAGTGGCTTTGTCTGAGTTCCCCCTTGGTGTCGCGCTCAGCTTTGGGCCTCCCGTGACAACGGCACGGTTCAGATGACTGCAAGAGAATTTTAAAGAGGTCACCTTCTCCGGGGAGGGGGAGGGACGACTGAGTCACAGTTGAGACTGCACACCACGCTCAGCCATCATGTGAGCCGCTGCACGAGACAGACGAGAAGAATACACGGCCAGGTGTCAGCAGAGCCTCAGTCAGGCTCATTTTAGCGGCTCTGTCTCACAGAGGAAGTTACACATTTGGTAAATGTCTTATTCTAGAAAAATATTTTTACTTGAGGATTTAAAATACTTGGCTTAACTACCAACAGATTTAAAGTGAAACAATGATTGTACTTGACTATCCTGCTTTGTTTTTTCATTGACAGTTTAAATCCAGTGGTGCTATATTGTGTTGAGCTACACTGTAGCAGAGGGCTACATCCTGATGGTCTGTTAAGCTCATATATTCAGGACTAACTCACATACAGGCCACCTTTACTTTGTGCTGCCTGCTTAAACAGCTCCACTCACCTCCAGGCATTTCTTTCACTACATTTATCGACAAACTTCAAAGTGAAATTGAACGTTTTTCCATTCATAGATTTGAGCATAAATGTCAGGATTGTACTCATGGCATGGTGGCCTGACAGCATATAGCGCCGCTGCTTTGCACATCGACAGCTCACGTTTCATGTTATTGGACAATTGTTTTGCTGCTCTGCCTAAGTTACATGCTCTTTATAAACTGGTACTAATGTCAACATGTAGCAGGTCTGGCTCGTATCATCTCTTCAGGAGAACTTTTGTCGTCTGACGTCTGTAAAAGCTGATTTCAGCTGGGAGCTGTTGAAAGAGCCAGCTGTCCATTTGAGAACTGCAAGAAAAACAGTTTTCTATGAAAGTTTTTTCTTTGTGTTTGTTCTTTCCATGAGTAATCTGTGTGAGACGTTTGTCAGTGTTCATGATTTCAAACCAGTAAAGAAACTTTTAAACAAAGAAATTAAACATTAGATTCTCATTAGACAAATTATGCAAAGATGTCTTTGTCTGATTTCATCTCAAAACTGCTGTAACTGACTCCTTGGAGGAGGTGTGTTGATCAGGGTGTGTACAGTGGGATTGTCAGGTTTATCCTCTTAAACAGCTACCTGCTAGCTACTTAGAATCACTGAGATCGCAATGAGATAAACACAAAGCTATGCAATAATTCTTTATGGGCATCCCACTAGTAACCCATGTAAAATTAAAAATTAAATACATTTTTATAGGTTTTAAAGTAACATTAATTGGTGATGATTGTACAAAAGAACGATACTAACACTAATCACGGTGATTGTGTAATTGCATTTTTTGGAGTCTTGTTTACAGCAACCTGACAACTCAGGGTATTTATGCATGTAGGCATGGTCAAGGCAGCTTGCTAAAATTCAAACTTAGCATGGTGATTTAAGTGACTGCTGATCTACTGGGATTTTCCCACACAGCCATCTCTAACGTCTGAAGAAGGGAAAATATCCACTGAGCATCTCTGAATGCACCACATTGAACCTTGAAGCAGATGGGCTATAGGAGCAGAGGAGCACACCAAGTGCCACTCCTCTCAGTTAAAAAGAGAAAACTGAAGCTATAGAAAATTGGAGAAACATTGTCTGTTTTTCTGTGTCTCTATATCTTCCGCAACATTGAATTTAGTGTAGGTCAGAATTTAGTGTAAACAGCATGAAAGGATGGCTCCATCCTGCCTTGTATCTGTGGTTTCTTGGCACACTTTGGACAACTTAGCACCAACTGAGCATCATTTAATCACCACAGCCTCCCCGAGTGTCATTGGTGACCATGTCCTTTCTTTCATGACCACAGTGCACTCATCTTCTGATGGCTGCTTCCAGCAGGATAACACCAATGAGGCCACAGGGGAGATATTTAACTAACTAAGTCTGTTTTAGTAAAAGTGTTTTTGTGGAAGAGGGAATTTTTTTTTTGCTCTATAAATAAGCTTGTGGCAGTATGCTCCCGATGTTGAATATGTATTATTCTTCAGGTCAGGGCTGAATAATTGACTCTGTAAAATGCCCTTGATGGTTGTCCTGCCTGCTGACTGTTTTAAAATGTACCATCTGTTTACAAAGTCAACCAAAACTCTGTCATTTCTGCGCCGCCTGATAAATCACACCAGTGTTAATACTCACCAAGAGACTTAGGTGTCCTTTGTTGCTCAGATTTCCTATTTACGCTGTGGTTTTTGAAGCTGGAGTGCACCCAATGTCACATCAGTGAATTACTTCGGTTCAGGACTTCCTTTTTATTTATACATATCTTTAATTATTAAGTATGGCTTAAACATCAAGCGGCTCATAAAATGTTTAAACCCCAAATATCCAGCTTAGTTTTAGTGTGAGAAAATAAAACTCTCAAGGGAATCGTTTGTAAATTCCCCCAAATCCTTTTTCTTGAGCAGCTACTAACACGTTTCAAAATGTCATGCATATCCCAGCTTATGGTGTTCAGTACTGTGGGAGGAGAGCTGACACTCAGCTTCTGCCTTTTCATTTCCCTTCTGCCAGCGGTGATATAATGTGCTAGATTTTGGTTTTGATATATATGTGAGCAGATAAAAAAAAATTCAGATAAAGGCAGTAGCAGTGTTGGGCTCAGACTGAGGTCAGCTCAGCAGTTTCTTATCAGTCATCAGAGTCTTTACAATGCATCGAGACGTGACGCGTCTTTTGAATTCCTTAACCTCGCCCGGCGTCAGACATGTGAACACACATCGCAGTGGCCTCTCTAGAAGCCAGAGTGGCTAACGTGATGGCACCCAGCGAGAGCCACTTGTCTTTAAAGGCCATACCTGGTCTGAGTGCTGTCTGCTGTGCACTTCACTGTGAAGGTCACCAGCAGGGGAAGGGAGAGCGAGGGCGAACATGTCAGCCGAGTCGATGTGCTCTGAATACTTCAGAGGCCTGTTGGGAACATGAGTTTTCATGTTCCCAACAGAAAGTTGAGGAATAACAACCTGTGGTAGATCCAGATGAGGACCACTAGTTATTGTTGTTGGAAATGCAAGCAACAATACTTCTGATTAAATTATACATTACAAGTGAGTGCTGCCTTACAAAGGCAGTGTCTATTCTAATTAATTTGATCTATAAATGCTGCTACTGGACCCCAAAATTCAGTTCTCCACTTTATAAATCTTTTTAAACCTCTCTATCTCTCTTTAGAAAGAAAATATTCTTGTACCTTGACGGGTTTGGTGATTTAATGGCATGTTAACTGCTGCGATATATCACTATTCATTTACAGATCGCTGCATGTGAATATAAAATCTATATGCAAATGATTGCCACTTGTGGTTTCCTTCGTATTGACGAGCTGTGTTTGAGCAGGTTTTGGTTGACAAATGGCCCACATGGAGAACATCACTGTCATCATCGAACAATGTCAATCATGAACAATGACCAGCACAGCACCTGGTTCTACATTAAGCCCCAGAATATTGCCTGTTGTCTCAGATGCTAAGTCATCAGACATACCTGACTGGTTGCCAGATAATGACACTAACTTTGATGCCTTTTAGTGCTTAAAAAACAATACATTGGTATATTTCTTCATCTGTGAAAACATAATATACTGTACATTTGTAGTTGAGGTATGTTTTATCTATAAACTGAGAGGTTTCCTCTCTCTCGTGCTCTAAAACCCATTTCTTGAAATCACTCTTGATAAACGGTCATTATTATCACAGAGGAAGATATTTCAAAAGCTTGTACATTTCAGTGAAACTCAAAAGGATTTTAGCAGTGAGAGCGCCTCAGCTGTTACTCCTGAAAAAAAGAACTATGGTGGGACTCCCTGTCATTTGTTAATTTGAGCTGCTGTACAAGAAAACAAGTTTTTAGCAACCCCTACAGTGTCTGCATACAGAGTAGCTGGAATTTGTCTGCATCTGGAGTTTGCAGTTTTCAAAGAGCCGTCCTGTTGAGATTGCATTGTGCAGAAAAAATGTCTTTTCTTCTTGGATCATAATCACCTTACAGACTAATTTGGAAACTATAGTTTACTTTACAGAATCATATTTGCATCTTAATGTTTTGAACTCAGATTTAGGTGTGGACTGAGAAACTTTCCTTCACTGGATAAACAATAAATGTGAAAACAGACTTCTAGTACCAGCCTCACACGTTCATCTTTCTGGGCTGCGAAGGTCAAATTTAAGTAGCTTCAAGCAAATGATATTTCTCAGTGGTGCTGGCTTTAAAAATTCAGGTGTAATGGCAAAAACAAGTGAATTATTCAAGAATCTTTAATATTAAAAGTCCATGTTCGACATTCAAAGAACCTTCATGGTAAACATGCCATGTACTGTCTTACGATCCCTGTACCTCTACAAATGAACATGTAGCCCAACCAAAAATTGCCTCAAGTGTTAAAGAGTGCTGACATCTTTAAGCATACACACAAGAGGCGATATAACAGTTCGAGTAGCCCTGATGTTGAATGCACTGTGGTTTGTGCTGCAGGGAGGCTGCGTGTCCCTTGATGTGGATACAGAGTGAGAACCAGTTTTCATTTAGCTTTTGTAATTCCTGCTTCCTGCAGAGACGCTGTGAAACTCACTTGTATTTGCATAAACACATTTCACACCGGCTTATTCAGCACCCGTAACAATATCTATCATTTCATAGAATCAACAGTTTCATCCCTTCTGTGAAAGAAAAGAGCAATAGCATGTGATGCATTTAGTCCAGTCAGCTGAAGTGCTCCTGCTCTGACTTAAAGAGCACTTTTTTCCTGCCCATTAGTTGTGACTCAGTACAGTATGTAGTAAACCTCTGCCATAATGCATTTTTGATGTGTCCTGTGCACTGTTCTTAAAGAATGAAGAGATGCAAGTGATGCAGGGAGATGCAGTTTTAAAACCATCAGCTATCACCTGATCATTTTTGAATAATTACATTTAGGTATGTAGAGTGGGGTCATGTTAACAGCTAAAATTTGCTTACATCCACCCATAAGGTCTTCAAGATCAACTTTATGATTGATTGGTCAAAAATTGACAAAAACTTATAGCGTCTATTGTCAACATATAGAAAGTACGCTATAAAGATTTAAAATATTATTTCACATTTGACCTCTGATCTTTCTTTCAAGGTCAATAGATTGATCTGAAGGTTAAAGTGATAATAATGCGATACTGACTTATCGCATTATTTTTGTTTGTATTGACAACATATAGGCACATAGAGAATGATATATGGAGATTCTATATATCATGTTACTTTGGATCTCTGACCTCTTCATCAAGGTCAAATAAGGTCAAACTTATCTAAAATATATTTTATCTTTAAAACTGTGCTTATAATTCAACTGCCTTTGTTTGCATTGCTAACATTTAGGAAATTAATCGAGTATATGGGGATTCCAAATATCATGTCTCATTTGGTCCGACACCTCCCTTTCTTTCAAGTTGACTCCAAAATGTGTCATTTTTATTGCACTACAAACTTCCTAAGGTATACTTAAAAAGAACAAAGAAAACAAAATGAATAGATACAAAATCCAGTACTATTATCTTAAAAGTAAATACTGCCCAGAGAGTGAGCTGCCCTGGTGGAGGTTTGTGCTGTTGGAGTGCTTCTTGTTTAAATATGTGTCTGTATTTTGTAAACAGTGACTGATGAATGGCAGATGAAACAGGAAGTCTTGGCCTGGACTCGGCTGCACTGGAAGCTTTGAAAAATCAGCTGCTGCAACCGTTCTGCAAATGTGTTGATGGGCTCTCAGATTGCTTGGCAACAAATTGATCAGTTCAAAAAGGCAGCATGCAGCAATGACTCATTTTATTTAACCTCGCCTGAATCATGCAAACAAACCTGTTTAAAATGATCTTGTACCAGTGTAACCCGAAAAAACTTGTTTTCCCAGTAATGTCTGATTACTGGGAGAACATTACCTACACTTTCTTTCAATCTCCTTAACTATTTAATCCAAATTTACCAGTGCCACACCATAGCTTAGTAGTAGGAATCTTATGAACAAGCAGTACTGTTTCACTACAGTGTTTCAGGTTTAAGATTTTTACCCTCTGCTCACACAAACTGGAAAAAACGTGGTGTTTCTGAAGCTAACACAGGCGCAGACATAGTCCTGATTGCTGTATGCTTTATTTTCATGTCACTCACTCATTGATGTTTTTTTCAGCTGATTTAGAAACTCCCTTTGCACCCTGTCATGACTGCTGACCACCAGTCCTTAATCTCCTTAGTAAACCACCCCACTCCATTATAATAATGTGGCTTTCTTTTACATACAGTCTATGCTTTTAATGTGTCCCCGCTCAGCCAAGTTACTCTTAGCTCAGCGTCTTTCTTTCATGTGCCTCAGCTACTGATTCATCCCGGGGTGCAGTAAGCTCTGCAAAGTAAATACATTGAGTCGCACCAATTGTGCTTTCTGGATCCTTTGGGAAGTCTATTTCACTGCATCTGCTAAGGTACATCTTTCATGTCTTATTGCTGCGACCCCTGATTTTTTAAAAGAAATACTAAAATATAAAAGTTTTGCATTGCAACTTTCATGAGTGAATTATAATATACGGATACACAAACATTTCTCTTCCATATCGGTTGTTTCTTTTCTGCAAGTTTGAATTCGTCAGTCTACCAGGGAAGAGATAACAATGACCTCCTGTGACAAAATACTAAGGCAGCGTGGGACAGCTCAGTCATTTCCTAGTTAATGATTAATTATGCTCTATAATGCAGCTATCTTTGTTATAACGCCGCAACTTTAAGTTAATCGTTTGTGGGGTTTCTTTGTGGAGCCGTTTTTGATCTGCTTTGTCTGTCAAATATTTCTTTTACGATCCTCTTAAACATTTGGCAGCCGTTCCTGATATTAATTCTGAAGAGAGTCATTAATCTTGTACCTGCACATTCCGGAAAGGCCTAATTACAAGAGCATGTCTGTTTAATTCATATGTAGTAAAAAGAAAGAGCTCCCAAGCTATTCTAATTTCGATTTAAAATTTAGCTTCTCTCACTAACTTTATGCGAAATGTGTTGAGCGTTTGTTTTTTGAATTTAGACTGGCAAAAAAAAAAAAAAAAAAAAAAAAAAAAAAAAACCAAAAAAAAAAAAAAAATCCCCCCAAAAAAACT
>VVHJ01001892.1:9661-27929 GCA_015107715.1 Tylochromis polylepis
GGGTAATCAATCTCAGCATGGAGCCGACCAATCCCACCACCCCATGGCCTGGCAACCTGGCCTCCCCAGGTGGGGGCAGGGCTGCAGGGAGCAAAGGAACACTGACAAGGGGGACAGACAGAAGAGGGAGAGGGAGATTTGAGGGGAAAGAATATTCTTTATTAACAGTCATTTGTCCTTTAACAAGCCTTGGTGCTAGACAGGTGATGAAGCATAGCACCAAAAACATATGATTACTGTCATTGTTGTTTACTGGCTTAGCTGCTTCTGTCACCTCACTAGGGTAGCCTTGCTTTGGGTGCTATAACCACACAACCGCCCTGAGCTATGCAGGACCAAGCTTGATCATAGTTAGGCCTGTGCTGATGTAGCAGTCAATATCTGTAGACAAATAAACCACACTATATCAGTAATCAGAAACAATATCAGAATAGGATACTATTTTTTATTTTAAATAAGCACATTTGCATTTTACAAACTAAATATAAAAATAAAATGTAAGCATTTAAAGGTGCATAGTGAGTGTCGTCTGGCTTTAACACCAACTACTTTGTAAAAATCTTGCAGAAGCACATGCAAGGGAATATCATTTGGTTTTACTGACAACAAAGGCTATGAGAAAACTGAGCTTTTTGTTTGAAGCAATGCATAAACATTCAAATTTCCCATGCATAAAGAGAAGGGGAGAGAAAAATCTTTGAATCAAAGCACTGCTCAGGGTTAAAATGTCTTTATTATATTGACATATTCGCGCTTTACGATTAAAAATGCCCACGCGTACCGGCGTGTGCCTTCTTCGGGGCATAGTACAAATGAACTGAGGAAGGTGTGTAGGCTATACATGTTCAGTTAATTAGTCAGGGAAGAGCACAGGTGCCTGTAATGAGTCAAACATTAGCAGCAGAAACAATATTAAACTTCACCTCCAAAACAGTTCCATTGGCTGAACTTCACCTGCAAAAACAGCTGATTTTGCGGGTGAAGAGGAGCAACATGGCTTTTGCAAAATAGACTTTTAACAGGACACACCTATGACCATATTTTTGTACCTCTTGGGTAGTAAACATTGTGGAAGTTACTGTGGAGATCTAAGATTATGATAATGTGAAAAAAATCAGAACTGAAATTCACACAAATGGAGCTTCTGGTTGTCAGATAGTCTGTATGAGGAAAAAGAAAAAGCAACAGCATAGCCATTATGATCCACCTGAAAAAATAAATCCGTTGGGCATCTTTCTTAGCCTTCAGACAACAATTCTGATTGCTAAAGTACCGAACGGGACAGGCAAAAGAAAAAAAGAAAGAAAAAAAAGCAACAGATAAATCAGATTCGGTTGACAAAATTCAGAGTCCAATACATACTTAAAGGGTTGTATTACTTGTAGAAGGGACAAAAACACAGTACTCATCAATCTTTATAATCGTATCACAGTGTAAGAGAGAGTGCTGGACATGAAAAGCCTCAAGTTGTTTTGCGCTTTCATAGTTAGTTGTGTGAAGAGGGCAAATTTACAGTTAGCAGTATTCATTTACTCTCCGATAACATGTTATCAAAAGTGTAGCAAACACTGCTGTGTAAATGAAAGAATGAATGCATGATCAAGGACAAAGATGGCCCGTTTTTCTGCCAGTGGTTTTAGTAAAGGTCTACAGAGCATATCTTCAGCCTTCTTCAGCTAATGAGACCCAGAGGACTGTGAACCAGTTTGAATTACTCACAGTCACCTTAACAAATTACCATCAATGTCTCCTAATCCAGTGCATGCATGCAGATCAATTATCATCCTCAACGTGTTCTGCAAAGATGAACCAGAGAAAGAGATGTAATGTAATGCAACAATGGAAGACTGCTAAAGGTGTAAAAGAGGAGAAAAATTAAAGTAAAGGAAGGAAACCTCCTCATGAGGCCCTTTACAGATAAATGAAATAATTAGACCCAACTCCCCAGTGGCTTTACCATTTTATTTTACTTCTAGAGAAATAATTAGGTTTTTTTTTTTTTCCTTTTTGCAAAGCTTCTGGGTTTTTTTTCTCCATGTTTAATCTTTAATCATTGTGGAACATTTCCCTTTGGGTAAAAAGGTGCTTTATAGTAGGATGTAATATTCTGTGATAATCCAGAGCTGCTTTGCATCATGAGGATGCAAAGCATTATGTATCAACCTGCGTTAATAGCTAAACACCGTAACCCTCTTTATCAAACTAATACATTCATTATATTATCAAACTAATACACTTATACACACACACACACAAACACATATATATATATATATATATATATATATATATATATATATATATATATATATATATATATATATGTGTGTGTATATAATTCTCTCTGTATATATTATATATATATATGTGTGTGTGTGTGTGCGTATATATAAATATAACAAAGCAGCTGGTCCTGAAGTAGAAAGATTTGTTTTAATTGGGCCAAGAGGTCCGGTCTGAGTCCCATTTGTGGTATGGTAGGGACATAATTATAAGCAAACTTGGCTACCTATCAATACAACACAAAACCACAGTGAGAAAAGAGGGTTAAGAATAATCTTGATGCCCCGTGGGTCATCGCACACTGTAAACAACATGGATTTATCCAAAAACAAAACAGAGAAGAAACAGAACATAACAAGTTGTACGAAATCAATATGAGCCAAAGAAAGAATCAAAGGAAAATCAGCCTAAATTGGAATTTTTGTTTTGCTTGGTCAAATATCGTGCAGCTGGAGATGAACCTCAAGAGAGAATGGCAATAACAGAGTAATACTTAAGAAGCGATAGCTAGACATAGTCAATTCAGGTCCTTATGACCCTACACGAAGTCACAAAGGCACAGATTTGAGGCACACTCTAAGGTGCCTCTCATGAGCCCATAAAGCCATTTTAAAGTGGAGACAGCCATGAGTGCTAAGCCAAGGGACTGAGGGAGAATTTCAATCTCTCGGTGTGCTGTTCGCCTGCAACTGTAGTCCACAATATCTAGGGCTAGCAGCTCAGTTCATCTGTGATCTGTGCTTCCAGGCACTGGCATTAATTGAGCTCATAATTGAATTGTTGTCTTCATTAGTTCCAGTCCCCTGCTTGCGAGTCTCAGCTACGGATTACTGGGGAAAACCTCTGCGCTAACATCCTCTTATAAAGCTTCTGAGAGAGCACCCTCGTCCTTCTGTGCCTGTTACTGTGCCGTTATGTCACTGATGAGAAACAACTGCCACTCACCTCTGACCAGTGACGATATCTGTGTTCCCGTAGAAATCGTGGCTTTTCAAGACACCAAACAGAGACACAGCAGCACAAGACGGCGGCTTGTAGAAAGAAACAATCGACCGAAGTCATTAATATTCTTGTGGAGGTTCAGGCAGATATACAAAAGCTTCACCTGCAGGAAGGCTCTCCAGGCAAATGCATCACCTCAGCCCACTTAACATTGATCCCGTCACCAAATCTAAAATCTAATTCACATGAATTAAAAATAAAAAGGTAACATTTGTGATTTGAATTAAACAATAAGCATGTATTATATTAAAAAACTTGGGGAAGACATGAAAAATGATCCAAATATCTTGAAAGCACGGGCCAAATTCTGGCAATAAAATTCCATCCTGTTTGATTGAGAGGAAAAAACAGGTACACAAATAAACATCATGCATAGAGACAGGCCAGACATCAGTACTGTGATGTGCTTGGGGTCGTGCAGCATGGTAGAGAAGATAAAGGGAAATTAAAGGAAAGGTCCCTGACCCTCTCCGATAGCTCTAAATGCCTTGCAATTTTCCAGAGGAGACGAAAATCCTCCTCCACAAATGAAGGGCTGCGTCTGACCTCTTCCAAGAGCGCAAGAAGTTTAAGAGAGGTTTACAAAAAAAAGGAAGACTCAAAGAGAGGCAAAATGGTAATTTGACTCGCGAACAGACATTTCTAACCCCTTTAAGGTGCATTTTAATAACTCCTTGGCAATTTGCATCTCCTGCGCTCAGCCAATTATTACGGCATGCGTCAGATTGAGGCAACATCTATAGAAAGTCTGACACTGTCAAACAGGGAAACAGAATGAAGCCTAAAAAAATGGTGTAACTGCAAGCAGGCCGAGCTCTCAAGCAAAGACTTGAGGACAGTTGTTCCCCTCATTAGAGCATCATTTGGCAATAATTATCTTTAAGTGCTCTCAAATATCTTGGAGGTGAAACAAACTGTGCAACTCTCCAAGAGAAAAATTATGACAGGTAACTAGGAAGAGCAACAAAAGTGGTCGTCAGACATGCACCGAACTGAGTGTCAGAGAAAATCAACATCCCCCTAGCACTGACAATAAGTTTTATATTAAAATTTGATCAAATGAAATTTAGGCAGGTATATTTTGTGGGTATATTTCGGGTAGGAGAGGAGCAGCACTGGAGATCAAACCGCCCTTTAAAAATCTAACACAATCTGCCACAGACACCTCACATGTGTCAACCTAAGAGCACAGACACCTTTCCCTCTCACCAAATCAGATTCACCCATTTCTTGGTACCTAACAGCTTCACAAATAGGAAGTGAATGCTCCGCCCTCGAACAAACAATGCCCGAAAGCATCAAAAATTGATCTTATATGAATATTCAACAAGGGAAGACAAGAAACTGAATTCCTCATTTTCACCTTCCTTCCCTTCCACCATTACAGCTTTTTCTCTAACTGCATAATTAATGTGTGAACAGCAACGTGTGAATTTGTTTGTGTTCCAAAATAAGGAATGATGGGAATTTATAAAAAGAAGACAACTCGATTGCTTTGTACTCTTTAGAAAAATAAACATAGAGGAAGAAGATGAGGGTTTGTAATCCGGCATCTTAAATTACAGAACAGATACAAAGATACTTCTGCCATTTTTGCAAAGGTAGCAATTTTTGGCAAACTAAAAAAGGACATGTACTTCTACTGCTCTGTTTGGAGATTTAAATGCATGCAGTATTTTTCTATATTTTTCCAAACAATATTTTTACTTTTGAAATAAAGTTAGAGCTGGTAGCTTAATGCATTACATTGCCTACCATCCTCACTTTGCCAATGGGGATAGCTTACACCCGTCCCCCATACAGCAGTGAAAAATCTCTAGCCCCTTACTCTAAGTTGTCCCTCTGACATCAATAACTGATCCGGCAATTTTTTTTTTTCACCTTTCAGGATTGTTGCTCCAGTCATTTACTTACTTTTAAAATACATCTGTGGCATTTTCTTCCAAAAATACGACAGATATGAACACAGGTGAAAGACTGGAGGTAAGGGTTTTGTGAGCCAAAGGATTTTTCTTTTTTTCCAAAGGCACATAGATACCCTGAGGAACAGATTTACTGGCCTAGGCTCATCTGTCAAGATGTGATACATTCAGAAGTTTTGCAGGAAATAATCTTGACAAATTCATGCATTTGTGATTCCTTCCTGTGTGTGTCCGTGTATGTCGTGAGCGAGGAAGGAACTTGAGGGAGTTAGTATGCTGAGGGTAAGTCAGTGGGCAGGCAGGTAAGTAGGAGACGGGGCAGAGTAATCAGGCTGTCCATAGCCCAGTGGCACAGAAATCTCTCTCTCTCTCTCTCTCTCTCTCTCTCTCATACACACATACACACACACACACACACACAGAGTGTTCTCCAGTCGTTCATTTTCCTAATGATCTGCAGAGCAGCTAGAGGCAGGGAGCCATGTTGACTGGGAGACCTCTGCCTTAACCCTCACTCAGGGCAGCATTACTAATGATAGCGTGTCAGTCTTACTCTGCTGAGCATGTTGGTCAGTTTGTAAACTTCTCTTCTGTCATTTGAAACAACAACTAGTCACACGCCATAATTTAACTTTTCTGATTTAACTTTTTATTTTAAGAAAAGAAAAAACGGAAATAAACGTGAACTAATATATGATGCATAGGCTGAGTTACAGGCATCACACTCGAATTGTCCAAGTGAGAAAACAGAATTATCCAAATTTCCCACAATCTTGTTAACTAAGCTGCATCTTGTTCACATGTGTTAGAAGATCGAATTATCAATAAAGCATGTGTTATGCAAGAGAGCCAATAAAACACAAGCAACAGTCATATTTTAGGTGTGTTCACCCATTGTTTGTTGTTTCACGACAAACTCATGCAACGAGTAACATGCGAGAAAATACGCCATGCAAATCCCATAAAGTCCAATAAATTCAGTCAGTCAGTTTTTTCTCTACTCTACACTCTAATTATTAAAGATAAAAATGTATCATTATTTTTCAGAACTGGTGAAACGGTGCACTGATCACGGTTACATAACATAATTTTGTTTATAATTCACATGAATGCTGCATTTCCTCAAATAGGAAATGAACAGAATCCCCATGCCCAGCTTTTCATAATGTTTGAAAGTAAAAAAAAAAGAAAAGAAAAAAAGATACTGAACAATATTTTAGTATCTGTTACAATCCTGCCCTGTTAAAGTTCATGCATTACAATGTCAGCAAAATCTCAGCACTTCCTTTATCTTACTAAATTTAAAGCACTCTAGCATATTAACTGGACAAAACCCTTCCTTTGTTAGCAGATCTGCAGAAACATGATTAGAAAACTTTTTTGTTTTCTTTTTTAGAAATACAGGACATAAAATTATCTTGGCATATTAAATTTACACATGTTTAACATGTTATTCTACCACACCTGAGAATATGTGAGAGAGAGAAGGAGCGAGAGAACACATTCAGGGTGTGAGGGGCATGAAACTAGTGGTTAGATGTTCAGGTAGGAGGTACAGAACAATCCATTATTTCAGCCTAATATTTGATCGTGTGCTCAGTTATAGTTTACTAATGTGTGTAAACTTGCCAATACAGAAATAGTGGTTATATAACCTTGGAAATGAGTTCACTCAGCTGTGCACGAACACAGTTGTGCATACATTGTTGTGTCTTTCCACTAAGCTAAACAAGTAGCACAACATCCTTGCTACTATACCGCCAATTAATACACTTTAAACATCGTTAACTTTAACAGATTCACACAATGCCTAATACTACATTTACCTTATAACACCCATTCCCATCTACTCACTCATCTCTCCTCACTTCTGTTGACCAGAAATTCTCAGTAAATATTTCCGGGAGGGGTAAGAAAAAAAAAAAACTTTCACCCACCCCACGTTTAGGCAAATATCAGGACAGACGTGGAGGCGAGTTGGCCCTAGGTGGCCATTAGGATGCAGCAAGCAGCGTTTCCATGCAGACACCATCTCCACATGGAAAGGTCACCTCCCTCCCTTTGCGGGTAAATACACAGACGTATACAAATGTGGTTGCGTGCTAAAATGGCTCACCTTAAGAAGGCATTAGGCTCTCTTCCACTGAACTTTACATCTCTCTCTTCCATTATCTTAACCAATGGCATTTCAACCTCTTCCAAAGTAGTGCAATGCTCCTAAACTACGCAAAGCCATTAAATCTCCATCTTCAAAAAACAAGTGTGATTTTCATTTGTGAACTGGGAAAGAAAAAAAGCACAGTAACAAACAAGGGTATGGTAATGTGATTCTATGACTGCCACTGGTGTATGTCATACAAAAGTAAGTAGACAATTTCACTTTAATAACACTATCTGAATTAAATTTTAAAACTGAGCACACACAGTCTACTAGACTGTCTGTTGCTGTCATTATGAATCGGCAGAGCAATGGGGACTGACAGTGATTGACCAACAGTTCATCCTGTTTGACTTGAGATGTGACTCAGTTATGTTTCGTGCGCTTTTATCCCCTTTGAGTCCTGTGCACTTCAGGTTCACTATAAGGCCCTTAGCACCAAACCTGCCAACTGGGCCCTGCAAGCGCTGCTGCTGTCACGTTGCATCCAGACAGGAGACTAACCCACACTGTCAGTGCCCTGCGTCTACTACCAACACACCTGAGCTGGGGTACACCTTCTACTCCAGCCCCAGGCATAGCCAGGCTCTACCCAACTCAGACTATTGTGCAGGAGGGTTAGGTAATACTACAGGAAGCCTTGTTTTAGAAATGATGGGAGAGGGAGTGGAATATTTTAGAGTGGTGTTTTGGTTCTTATTCTAGTCTGATGTATCCCTGTCCGTCTCTTTCCCTCTCTCTACTGTTGTTGTCCTATATTAGTTAAACATGCCAAGTAAATAAAGATTAATTCCAGTCCTGTTATTGATTTTCTTCTTCAGTTCATCATCTATTTGTGTCTCACTTTTTTTTAATCTAAATTTGTTATATAGTTGTCCGCTCCTACCTGCCAGTTATACTGATTTTTCTTTTTCTTACAAAATGCACATTTTCCTTTTACTGTCATGTGTTATCCGTCCTCTTTTCCCTTTCTTTTGTGCCAGTCTTTCCGGTTCTCCCTTTTGTTGTCTCTATCTTACCATCTCTCGCTGTCCCAGGGGATGACCATCTTACCCCTGGCACCAGATCCCAGTGGATAGACAGACGCCCCGCCACGTGAGACTAGCAGCTCTGCGGTTAGTTTCTCATGCCATGCCGAAGTTGTGTTCCCGTGGCACTCTCTCCCACAGGGAATTCCCACCAGAGACAATGGGCAGCTTATCTTGGTAAACAACAGCCTCCTCCATACCATTCTACAAAAAGGTACAGATGAGAAAAGCACAAGAAGAAGTGCAAATATAGTATAATACTGCACAGCAGAAGAAACTAACAGCCACAATACTACCTAAAGCCAACTCAGACACATCCCTCTCAGTGCTTTAGACATTTAGAATCAATGGCAACACAATCACACTCACAATATGTAATTGTGGCTCCAGCTGCCTCTTTGATTTAGTCAAACAATTGCTTTAGTTTGCTGGAAAAATCAATAAGAACTAATTTTCAGTATCACCAAAAGGAAGAAAAAAAAAGTCTCATCAAGAAAATGCATTGAATTATGGCACAGCTAGAATTCAGATGCAGTTTAAAAAACAAGTAAGGCCTGTCTGATGTCACGATTATGTCAAAGTGTTTGTGAGAGTGGCTGATATAAAAGGATGGTTTGGTCTTGAAATTCATATCCACTTACTGCCAGAGCAGGCCAGTATACCTCTCCAAGTAATGGCTGTTTACAAGATAAAAGAAGAGGAAAAATAGCCACTTTTCCCTGCTCAGACATGAAATCCTCTTATGAAATTAGGCTGATAAAAGGGCCTTGTGACGTCGGCCATTTTTCCCCACGTCAAGAAAAACGTGTGTGTGAGCATTATTAATGGCATCCTTGTGGCATGTCATTTTTCTACATCTCCGATGCACTCCTGACAATAACAGCAGAGGACCGGGCCTACTAGGCGCTTTGTCAGAACAACCAAGGAGTTGCCGTGCAGCCCTGTCAAGCTCCCTGATGCGGCTACAACCCTGGGAAGAGCCACAAAACCTACTTTGCTGTGTGCGTAAGAGCCAAGGGTTAATTTTTGTTAGTTCCTCGCTGCCTTCAAAGGGGGTAGAGTGGAAAAATGAAGCCGGGCTGAAACAAATAGCACCGTCTGGAGATACGTGTGGCCTTCACTTAAACAGAGCCATAAATCAGCAGACTGACAAGAGCGAGGGAGGGAGAGAGAAAGCGAGAGAGACGAGCAAAACCAAAAAGCGAGACAACAGCAGCATAACATTACCGATGTTTAGCCGCACCAGCCTACAAGATTAACTCTTATGACTTGCATATACTGTACTTCTAAACTGTATGTTTCAATGTTCTTTATGTTGTTAGTACAAAGACTAGCTAACCTAGC
This sequence comes from Tylochromis polylepis, assembly GCA_015107715.1. NCBI lineage: Eukaryota > Metazoa > Chordata > Actinopteri > Cichliformes > Cichlidae > Tylochromis > Tylochromis polylepis. The sequence goes on from VVHJ01001892.1 coordinate 19,399, forward strand.
CAATATGCATGTACAGCACTATCCTATAGGAGGCCACACTGACCCTGTCGACATCGGTTTTATTAATTTACACATTTGAAACTAGAATTATAATTATAATTAAAAAAGAGAAGATTTGTTAGGGTGAAACCTTTGAAAAATACTTCTATGTTCTTAGAAATATTTCATCAATATCCATGGAAAACAGTGCTTATGTGTTTAAATGTTAATGTGCACATCCTCAAACCATGAGTCCTCAAATGGCTGTGCATTTCAGCATCTACCTCTACATAAATAAGCATTAACAAGCCTCTTTGGACCTGCAAAGCAGAAAGGGGTGAACATTCACGTGGATTACATATAGCGAGCATCATCGGGCAGTGATACTTTTAATGAAGTCCTTTGTGTTTAAACCTGCATGCGTGAAAAGGCCCACACCGTAGAAAGTGCTTACATACTGGGCCACAAGGTTTGCCTAATTGCTAATTCATTCTCCGTCAGTCGGTAAGTTAAGGTAGGGGCAGAATCTAGGAGATCTCTTATGCATGGCCGTGCATGTCCCAGCTGCAACCCACCCTGTGTCCCTCATTTTGTCCTGACTTGTGAGGGATTACCACAGTGTGGGCTTGTGCTGAGCTGGCAAAATAGAAAGGGATAAGAGGAGGAGAGGAAGCTATACCACGCTGAATGTGTCTGTGTTTTACATACAGGCCAAGTCTTCAAGAAACCTGTACCAGTCTGATTTGGACCCTGCTGAAGGAGAGATTAATGTATGTCTCATGCTATAGAATGAACTTGAAAGACTTTTAAAATGGCTTTTACAGAAGTACCACAGCAGATCTGGTTTAGATAAAGCTGGAGAAATCAAATAGGATAGTCACAGTTATTCCAGCTGCACACGTTGAAAGTAAGCCTAATAGTACATTTTCAACAACAGAGCATCAGGAAAAAGGAGATCTGGTGTGTTTGTGTGATATAGAAAAGCAAGCAATTGCCTTCTGGATTTCCACAGTTTAGGCACAAAGTATGTGCAAATTATTTCATTCACCTGACACCAAAGAACAGCGGTTGCCTGGCACTTTCAGAGAAAATTAAATTAAGCGCCCGGAAAATGTTAGAGGAAAACTTGGAGGATATAGAATGGATTTATGGCTTTAAATCTGATGGAGCTTGATACTAATGCGGTATAAATCCTTGCCTTTCATTATAGTATTATATGAAACGCATTGGAATGGAGCGATGGATCCTATTTGACATTCCGTTACCAGAGCAGTTGTGCACAGCTTCACACTTAAGCCCTTTAAAGCTAATACATAAATGTAACATTACATATAGCTGCAGTGCTCCACAGCAGTGTTGTTTTTTTTCTCCTCTGACTGAATCAGCAAACACATGAAATTATTCTCCCAAATGGTTTAATTACTCAAACAGATTGAGGAGCGTAATGATGTTTTGCCTCTCCAATGGCAACAATGCTGCTAATCGGCTCAGCTATTATTCTGACAATGAAAATGAATCATAAGATGCTTGTTCCTTTTTTACAATATGTTAATGTTGCACACTGTAGTCAGCTGGGCTCACGGAAGAATTTAGAGGCAAGCTCAGTGCAGTCAAGTGTGTTCACTGGATTGTCATATGTGAAATTAAACAAATGCCCACCAATATTTTTCTTTATTTATAATACGAAAAATTGTTTCCTTGCCTTTTTATTACTTGTAACAAACTTATCAACACATGGAGACAATCTAATTCAGAGTCTGACCGGCAAAGACTAAGAATCTAACTACTGACACGTGACTCCAGTAAGAAGTAAATTCAAGGCAAACACCAAGAGTTTGTAAAAGTACGTCTTTCGTCATTAATGCATCCAGCTCCAATGTAATCCACAGGGGACCAAATAGGAACGCTGATTCCTTGCTGGCCTGCCTGCACTGAAGGTGGTGGAAGCTAGATGGGGTCCATTTTGTCCCATATGATTTGGTGCGGGGGGACAGCACAGATGCATTGTGCCCTATGGCGTGGCTGTGGCGGCAGCACGTATGGGCTCATTGTGCTGCGATTATGTAGGACGAGCACGCCGCCTGCTAATCCGCCTGTGGGAGGGTGCATGCCTGTGAATTATTGCACTTTGGGAGAGGAAGAAAGAGAAGAAGGAAGCGGCAGAGAGGGAGATGAGGAGCACAGGAATAAGAAGGAGAAGAAGAGGAGGAGGAGGTGGAGGAGGAGGAGCGAGAGCCACAGAGAGAGAGAGAGAGAGAGAGAGAGAGAGAAGCCCCCTTGGCTGTGATTATGAAATGGTCTGTCACAGATTAAGGCTACAGGGATGCAGGCAGAGATGAGCCAGAGCCTCCCACAGACACACTGGCTAGTCAGGCTGCTTCATTGAGCTTACCTGAGGTTATACACGCCTCGCATCCATCGATGGATGTACAGCACACACACATACACAAACACACATGAAGGAGAAGAGGGAGGTGGGGAAGGCAAGAGGAAATGAGCGGGAGGGAGAGATTGAGAACGAGAGGAGAAAGCGTGAAAACAAACATGCTCCAAATAGGCTTGCAATTGAGAGAGAAGGGAAGAAAGGGGAAGAGAGGGAGAGAAAACTGTGCCCAAGGAAAAACACAAGAAAATAAAAGGGAAATGGGAGAGAGGGAGCTTGAGACTGTTGGCAGCCACAGAAGACAGTGACTAAAATAAGACCTGTGTGGCTATTGTCTGTTTGCAAGAGGGCTTTGGTGATAAAAAGCCCACGCTATTTATCTTTCTCTTGCCTTGCCCTCCTCGAGAGCACAGATACCTGCAGATGTTTTCTCAACCAGAGAAAGAGGAGAGAGTATGTCAGAAAAGAACTGAGCGCGCAATGTGTTCACAAAGTGGAGAACTGCGCGTCTTCTGCAGGTTTGTATAATTACACTGAGAGTCCTTATTCTAAGTATCTATTATTTTCATGCCTGGAAGCTTCAGAGGTGTGCAGCATGGTGAGAAGGGTCAGAAATACTCAACTCTTCACTGACTGACTGACAGCTACAGCCTGCACAGTTCTGTCCAATCACACGCTCCACTGTCAGGTTGATTCTTCCCCCGGCTTCAAGTGGAGAAGAAAAGATGTTGCCAGAGTTTGTTACAGCAGAAACATCCGTGTTTGATTGGCAGGCCGGCCTTCTTTCAGGACAGACAGAGCCAATCAGCTTAATTAGTCCGATGCTATTTCCAGGTTTTGTATCTACAAGGCTGGGATTTGTGAGTAAGGATTTAAGTTTCAGCCCGTTGTTTAAAGATCCACTGGGGCTTGCAGGTCTCTTTCACTGTAAGTCAGATGGGGAGTAGGTATACATCAGTCAAGCATCGGTAGGAGTTTCATACAGGTGTAGTCAGGTGTTTTGTTTTTTTCCCTGCAGGTGTGGTGGTAACTCATCTTTTTCTATGTGTTTAGGAGAGAACAGAAATGAGTCATAACTCTGTTTTCTGTCTACAACAACTCTTATCTCTGGGCCACACTCTGTACTAGTTAATATGTACAGTATGATACTAAAGGAATATGCTTGTCAGTTGGTGATTAGCTTCTTTCCCTACATATTATGAAAAAAAAAATGGTGGTTTGACAACCTTTCATGACTCTTCACAACCAGTATTTTAACAGTCATGCCCACTTCACACATTACTGACCAGGGAACGTGTAGTATTCAACTTTTTGTGTCTACATCATGAATGTCTTCCATGAAAAACTGGAATTTCCATTCACCAGTATCCATTTTTGACTAATCAGGTCTCAACCCTTGCATGGTATCATTTTCTTTTCCCTCACATCACACCCGTTGACATCATTTCCCTAAGAGAGCAGCCATTCATGTAAAAGTGATAGGAAAAAAAAGTATTCACCAAATCGCAAGATATATTCTTACCATCTGCAATTTGTAATGCACTGATTATTTATCTAATAAAAAATGTATTTAGATTCTCTTTTCTTTTTCTCATGTCCTGACTGTGGAGAAAGGATACCCTGGCAATGCAGTCGGCAGCCAACCACTGCCACATGCACACACTGCAACAATGCCACCAGTGAACCTCACCGAAACTATTATTTATTATTGTCTACTGCCATCTATGAACAAATGTATAGACAAGTTCCTGCATGGTACTTTAGAAATCATCTGACTAATGGAGTAATGCTGTTTGGCGCAGTAGCTTGACCTGAATTAGTTTTGGGGAAAGAAAGGGAGAAGGAGATAAGAAGACAAAGACGAAGCTAAAGTAACAGAAGAAAGTTTAATTTTTATTAAACCCCAAAGTTGGGAAATTACCGTGTTACAGCAGCCAGATACCTGAAAAAAGAGGGATTCAATAAATAAAACATATAAAAATTATACAACAAGGACCTTAAAAAGAATGTGGTGCAGCGGGGTTGAGGCAGATGTTAGACAAAGTGTTCAGCTGTATCTCAGTAAGTAGCGCACACGGTGGTCTGTATCAGCTGATGAAGGAATCTAAACAAGGTGTTGATTCAAACTGGATTTAAACAGCAACAACAATGACAAATTCCCACAGCAAGTAATATGAAAACATTCCACCAGCTGGAATATTCAGGAATATTTCATTTTTTAAGTATTTTTACTATTTTCTTTTTAAACAAGGGAGCACTCTTTGCAATAAACACAACTGAACTGCACGTACGTGAAGTGAGTGAAAGTGGTTCAAATTGCCGTTACACTACATCTATTGTATAACAATAATGCATTTTTCTTATGGAGATGAAGGAGAAGCAATTAGTCACATTCAGAGTCTATTTATTAGTAATGATGCACGGTTCGCTGGATTTGTATACAAACTCAAGGGCATATAGCGGCATAGCTTCTCAACCACGTGACAAAACTGTAGCCATTCTCCTCCATACTGTATACACATACATTTTCTTACTGATAGCACGGTATTAAAATGAGAGGGGATAACCCTTTGAAAGCAGTGAGTTATTACAACATCTCGGCCTGACACGACTGTAACAACCCAAGCTGATGCCAGATAATTGCTCTTGTGCTCGCCACTTAATGAACATAATTACTGTACCACGTTCTTCTGTATTCACCCCGTGATTAATTGTTACAACATTTCTTTGTTGGGTTCCGACAAATTACCCCCTCATACCACTGTTGCCATTTTCACATCAGGCAATCATAAAGTACGCAAGCAGGCACTCATAAAGACAGCCTAGAGCCACTTGAGAGCCATGTTGGGATTATTGGAGGAGGCAGAGGAAGTTAAGGACTCACCAATCAGTCACTTATTATCATTGAGGAAAGGTTTTTGAAGCTGTCATTTCAACCGGGGAGGAGAAGAAGGAGATCTCATGAGCACTATATCCAGCAAAAGCAGAAAGTGTCAGTTATCTGTTCACACACATGCATAAACACACTCTGAAGTGCACTGTCTTACGCGAGCACACACACAAAAAATATAAAAAGGGGGTGTCTAAATAACTACAAATGCTTCAGCACTCACTGATGCATGCACAGCCACTTTGAGCTCCATGACACCTGTCAACTCAAAGGAAAATATGTCCACACAAGTCAAACAAAATAAGTTCTAATCCAATTCTCAGGCTCACGTTTGGGGGCAATTAGCTTGGGTATTTTTCACAGACGACCTAATTGAGAAGCTGTCACCCAGTTAAGCAAGGCTTGTCTTAAGAGCATTTGCTTAATAAGCCATGGCCTAATGCAATAAGGTGCCTATTCCCAATCAGCCATGACAAAGACTAATTTATGCCAGGCCAAATGAGCAAGAGGAGAGGGGAGTCTAGGGGCTGAGTAATGATTGTGACCACTGGAAAGTATAATAAAAAAAAAAGAAGAAGTTTGAGGATACCTGTTCTAGACCTAATGCATTTCTTTTCCCGGTGTAAGTAAGAGCAGCGCATTTTGATATGGCCTCCTGTTGAGAGGAATGTGCTTCTTTTCATGGCTTTGCGCCTCCATGCACACATATTCATGTATTTATACGCACAAACACGGTTTCATGTTCAGACACATGTATATAGCACACGCAACCCACAGCGCTCCTGTGTGATTGATTCAGCAGAGCATCAGATCGCTCACCATGACAAATAGCTGGCTGACAGCCGAGCACAAAAAAAGCCCACACCCTAACACCTAACCTGTGAGGGGGACTGGGGGCAAGGAAGGGAGCTGACCCAGCAGCAGGCCGCTGGGGCTGTCGCCATCATACAACCTTCTTTTTTTCTCCACTTCCCTTTTCTCCCTCTGTCCAAATCACTTTTTATTCCTTGCACTATTCCCTCTGTCTCAGTTTCAGCTGGGCTTTTTTTGTACTTCCCACCTTTTTTCCTACCCTTCCTACTTCTGCATCCTCCTCAGTATCTCTGTAAGGTATTCTGTCCCTCGATCTCTCTCCCTCTCTTTCGTGGGGAGTGATAGATTCCCCCTCAGTTCATTTATCCTGGAAGCGGAGGAGACGGCAGTGTGATGTGATCCATCTCGCCGGCGATGGAGGGAGCGCGGCGTCCCTGATCACAGGCCCTATCAATCTCACTCATAGGGGCCGGATCAGCGCTGCTGTCAGATAGCAGACACACATGGCCTGTTTCAAATGCTAGGACTTCCTACTGTACCTAGTGCACTAGCACTCACTGGGGAACTGAGTGTAGCTAAGACAGGGAGACCCACAGAAGGGATGTTGCTGTTTCTGAACCCCAGGGAGGGAAACACTTAAGGCATCCAGACGTAACTGGCAGGACAGAGGTGAAATGAGTTAAAACAAAACTCCTTTCTTTTCCTCAGGCTTTATGTAGAAGTGGTGTGCAGAGTTCAGATACACTTTTAAAAACTTGGTCTGCATTTTCAAACAATTTTTCTGCAATTAGTGTCAAGATAGTGGATATTATTATTTCATCTTCATATCTGTCCTGTTACCATTCAAGTTACTTTGAGTATTTTAGGTCTATGTGCTAAATATATTTGGTTCCAGATTTTTTTTTTAATCAGATGAATTTGCTGATTTTATTAATATCTTGACAACTTGGACTTTCAGATGAACAAATTCAGCAATCTTTGCAGTTATAAATGGCTGACACTGTATCACTGGAGTTCCTTTATAGTTTGTCTTTTGGGTATTAAAACTGATTATGGTAGAGTCAAGGGTAACCTAAACAATCACATCAAACACAATATCACTAATCTGATGATTCTATTAATGTGACATTAATTTGAATTCTAATTTTAAGTTGTTGCTCTGGCACATCATATAAAAATCAGCATGCAGAACTTACTGTGGGTCACTTTTCTGTCCAATAAACAATCACTTCTTTAAAAAAAAAAGCAAACCAGAGTAAAATAAAGGGATTTTTTTCAGCAAAGTTGTTTTGCCATTCAAGTAAATTACTGTTTGATAAACACAGTTTTATTTTTTGTTGATAAATGAAGTAGTGAAAGTTAACCATTCACCCAGCATTCAATACTTATCATAAGTGCAGTTTATTAATAAAACTTACACCGTGGTACACACTGCACGTTTCGAGTTTTGTCAGGTATCGACAACATGAAGGTTGCTATTTGAACAGCAGCATTTCAACACGTCAGCCCACATTTCCCAATATCCTTGCCATATGCTGTATCAAAACACATCAAACTCTCCTTGACACTCAAGTACACAAAATCACCCTCGCCCGTGACATAAACCACCCTTTACACACACTCCCCTTTACACACTCTGACACCCCTCAGAAAACACTTCCCTACTGACGTGTAACACTCTCATGCACTCATCCACAGACACTTCATAACCTGACATGCATCACCCTGACACGCACACATGCATACATCCACACACATCAAAAGCAGTGGGCTGTAAAGTGCTGTCCCTATCCACCCCAGACAGCGTCGACCAATCAAATTAGGCCTGATCAAAACATGCCATTCAAAGCCAGGGCTGGGGGTGGGCATTCGGTGAAGAGCAGCCGATGCTCTGACCTTGGGAGCAATTAGCATGACCAGGGAGAGTGGGAGACAGAGCTGGAGACTTAGGGAGAGAGAGTAAGAGGGGGGATGAGTAGAATAAAGAAAGAGGTAACGCAAAAGCACCCTCCTCCCCACCCTCCCACCACCTCACTAAATCTGAAAGTAGGGGATGGAGCCCTCTGAGGGCCCACTCAGCACACGGTCCTGTTCTTACCCACCTCCTCCTCCTCCTTCACAGCCTCTTCACCCGAGCTCCTCTAACTCTCTTGCTGCCTCCCAGAGTTACCCGGTGCAACCCCTGGGCCCAGGTCTTCCCTCGAGGAAACCAAGGCCTCATCTCTGTATCTTCTTCAAACTTGCTCTCATTAGATCTTGTACATCATGTTTATTTTTGCATATCTCTGGGTCTCATACGATTGTTTTGTGTGCTCAAAAGAATGAGACTAATACTGACACTTTGCTCCCTGAACAGACATTTTTATTCATTTTCCGGTAAATTAAAAAAATCTGTTTCGTCAATCATAATATCAATAGCTACTAATATATATATATATATATATATATATATATATATATATATAT